>CAJPEV010004377.1:0-22656 GCA_905338385.1 Darwinula stevensoni | reverse complement strand
GTCTTAGCCAAACCAAACTCAACAGAGTAATACATGAAGGTTCAACCAAGAGAACGCCACCTTCTTTCAACAAATGGCGCCACTAATACTGTCCGTATAGAAAAAGTTCGGATACTTTTGGGACACAACTTTTATTATCATCTTTGTATTGGCTTGATTGGTAATGGAAAAGTTCCCTGAAAATCAGTTATGAATAATCTTCATGTATCTGAAGTTCCTGAAGAAATCAAGTTATTGAATTTCTTAGAGAGGCAGCTTCCAAACATAGGTATGGAACAGATAGACTACCTCTATAGGATTGATAGTGGTTCTGAAGGCTCTTGATATTTTGGCGATTGTAATCATGGAGTGGGAAAGAGATTTACTTTTTCACATGGGCATCCCTCTCAAAATGTATCAACCATGGGTTGGTGTTGTATCAGTAGGTTACACAAAAGTAACTGCAGCCAAGAATATCCACATACATTTACTTCACCCTTCGCGTGATCTGAAATGAGACCAAAGTGTACCAGTGTAGCCTTGGAAAGATGCCACATGAAAGAGCGAATTTGCAAATGATGTGAATGGGGAGGCTTGGTGCCAGGCAATCCATAAAGGAGAAAGATGAGTTTGTTTTTTATCATGAGGTGCATCCCTCACTTAAGTCTATTTGACATGTGTAGAAAAGGGCACCTGAAATGAACAGGGAGTAGTAAAGGGTAATGCAAGCTATAGATCTACAGTTCGCATGAAGATTCGACAATTAAGGCAACTTTGAGTCAGAAAAACTAAATGGTAATTAGGTTTCATTTTGGAATAAAGTTGATCCTTCAGAGAATGCTTCTGGAGGGAACTTCAATACAAAGAAATCAACATGGCTGTGTAAGGTAAGACATTAAAGAGAGACTCATATGAACTGTATGTTCAAGATACCAGGTAGCATTGCCACATGGATACAGTAGAGTTGTCTGGAATAAGTGGCTCCCCTGAGGAAATTGGACACCCCATTACTGTTTCAGTTGACACTAAAGATGGAGAGAAGGTGATCCTTTTTGCATATCAATCATATAGTAAACTCTCTTGCACAATATATCCCACACCCAAATATCATGCCTTTTTTCATGCCAGGGATTAGTACCTCATCATGAAAAGCAGTACTGACACGAGTGCATTGCTATTTTTTTCTAAGCCTTAGAGGCATTTCAAAGAGATATTTTTTAGAATTGATCGTTGATATGAGAACTCATTTAGTAAACCAATGGGGTGAGATATATGGTCTTCTGCTGATACTTAATCATCTGGAGGGACAAACTTGCCCCAGCAAAGTTCACCATATGGGGCAAGTGAGCACCCTTGCCCAGTTTTTTTTGTAAATATACACAGGTTTGACATAAGTAAATATATCAGTGAAGCTGGCTTGGAGCTAAGTCAACCAACCAGACCTGGATGTCAGTCACCTGTTCCTATTGCATTCATGAATGTCACACAAAGAAAGATCACTGAAATGTTATTACAAAAGAGTGTTGAGGACTTTATTTGGCCCATTTTGAAATGAAAGCCACTGTGATGTTATTTCATCAACATATTCCATTTAGTCACAATTGGGGAGCCAGAAATTGAGTAATTGCTTACTTTATTCACAATGAATTGCTTGATGGAGTCCAATTTCAGTATTAACAGCAATGTAGATCATGCACCAAAAATCAGAAGTGTAAAATGCACATTCAGAAACCCCTCACAGGGGGTTTCCTTGAGAAAACGGGAGGAGTAGGTTGCTATGTAGGGATATATATGGACTACATCACAGCAATGGAATTGATTTGATATAAGCTTAAAGTATATATTTGCATAGAATGTAGACCGTTGATCCCATTCTCAATTTGAAGAGCATGGCGAATTCTAATATACCAAGTTTTTTTAAGAAGTCAACTCATGAACCAAGCTTGAATGAGTCAATATGCTGACAGGCCTTCATAAAGTGACCATTGGCTAATTTCAAATGAAATTATTTCTGGCTCCAGAATTGACCATTATTGCATGCAACCTACCATTTTTCCCGTTTTCTTGGAAATTTTCCTGTGTAGGGCCATCCATTTTTGTGCGTGAAGAGGAGTCATTAAAAGTTAATTTCTTAATGCATATAGTTGCATATAGTTGATGCCATCAAGGAAAATGAATATATGATTGATCAAGAAGCCTTCTGTGAGTAGATTAGAATTCTGTTGTTGTACCCATATTTACAGCATTTTTGCATTTTTGAAGCATCTCAGAATCAGTCAGAGAAAGATGCCAGTGAGTTTTCATTCATAAAAGATTGAAGTTGGCTGGAAAAATCATAACATTCAAACAAATGCAATGAAGTCCATGGTTGGTTCCAACAAGAGATTACTGAAGGCATGGATGGCATGGTTTTCAGGTGAAGGAATATTTGTTCTTCTTGTATGTCATGAAGGTGTGATGCATAAAATGTCCATGAATTTTGAGGAAAGAATGATTGCATGAGTTCATATTTAATAGAATGCTATCCCGAGAAGACAGATAAGAATTTAGATATAATCATACTATAGTAGATTCATGAAGGAATATGTTTCCCCTTGTTTTTTTTTTCTTTTGTGCAGGAAGGAGATGGTGTCCATTGTATGTGATTCATTGCAATTTATGAAAACTACTCCTTCACTCTAGGTGAGAATGGTTAGCATTGCTGGGCTGTGTATATTTGCATACAGGTAAACTTTTTCAGGTTTTCAGATAATAGAGAGGATATTTATCTGACATGGTGATATTTGACAGTTTGCAAAACTTTGGAGGGATATATATTTTGTAAAATTATTATTCCTTTCCAATATTCCATGTGTGTGATTCTAATGTTACTCACAATGACCTGAGGCCAACATGAAGACATGACTTGACGACTTGGACATGGCTATTTAATGATGTAAATAAATAGTTATTCCTGTGGATTGGTCCTTTCCTGTCAGAAGTGTAGAACTGGAAGATAGAACTTAGGAAGAACATTGCTTTCACCATCACCATGCTTTTCTCATATGATGTCATTTTTAAGATTGAATGTATTGTTCAGAGTCAGAAATTGTTTGAGTAATGTATTTGGCAAAATATTGCCCCCAGATTGATGAGAAGGTTGTATTATCTTCACCTTTTTAGGGGAGTTTTTCATGTGAGTTGGAGAGTGTCTGCTGCTTCTTCTCCATGATGCCAAGTGGACTTCAGTCGTAAGACCCAAGCAAATGAAAGAGTCAAGGCCTCAAGACCACATTCTCCTGTGAAGGTCCTTGGTGGGGAATTCATATGATGGTGCCTCACTGGTGAATGTAGGAAGCCAGAAGGAATTCATACACGGTCCGCCAAAAGTATTGTAGGGATTTGTCTATTGAATAACTTCTGAAATATCAGTGACATTATTTGTCTCTTTTTTTAGGTTGTAGAGTGGGCCTTAGAGTTTTATGATGAATCGTTTGACAGTCGAAAAACATGCAGCAATTGTGGGGCTTTACTTTTTTAACGGACACTCCATCCTCGAAGCTCAGTGCGCTTACCATTGATGGTTTCTTTGAAGCAACTTCTGAACATGATATTCATTGGTGCATTGCACAATTTCGTGGTGGTGTTGCTGAACAGCCACAATCCAGAAGACCTCGCAGCAGCTGAAATTCGCAACACGTGGAGACTGTTCACCAGGTAATTCAGGAAAATCAGTGCATTGTCTATCTCAGGAGTTAGGAATATCCAGAACATCACTGCATCGCATTTAATCGAAAGAATTACACTTCAACCCACATAAAATTCAGCTTGTGCAAGATCTGCATGGATGGATGGCGTTCCTCTCCTCGATGCACTCATTACTTGGGACTTCCCAGAATTATCTGACAAATAGTCTCTACATGTTCTGAACTTCTACAAGCTATGAGGTCTTCTGGATCATGGTTGATGTGCAACACCTCCATTGGCATGAAAATGTGCAACCCACCAACGAATAACATGTTCAGAAAGTGCTTCACAAACACCAAACCGTTGACGGTAGAAATGCTGAGCTTCAAAGATGGAGTGTCTGTTAAAAAAGTAATGCTCCATAATTGCTGCATGTTGTTCGACTGTCCAACGGTTTATCATGAAACTCTAAGGCCCATTCTACAACCTAAAAAAAGAGAAAAATAATACCAATGATATTTCAGAAGTTATTCAATATACAAATCCCTACACTACTTTTGGCTGGCCCTGTACATTGTTACTTGCATAATCCAGGCTGGATATCCTGAGAAGCTATGAGGGGTGTCCACAAAGTTTCTGCAAACATCTAATAATGGCTCCCTTTGCCCTCAAAATAATCAGTTTGAATTTATGCACTTCTGCCATCTGGAGGGCAAATATTGTATACCCCTTCTGTAGAAACCTGTGTCTCGTTGTAGCATCCATTAAAAAAATGCAAAGTATCGTTATTTTTCTGTAGGCTGTTGCCAGCCACCCATCATACAGCCTAGACATAGCCCCCTCTATCATCAATTTGGCCAGTTGAAGGACCAACTTCGTGAAATGTGCTTCTTCAGTGGTGAAGATCTTCAAAATTCTGCAAAACAGTGTCTATAACAATAAGATACAGACTTCTACAAAAGGGGTATACAATCTCTGTCCTCCAGATGGCAGAAGTACATAAATCCAAATAGTGATGATTTTGGGGGCTAAGGAAGGTGTGATATTTCTGTGTACCGATATTGGTAGTGATGAAAATACTGGTTTAGATTTTATTAGATATTTGCGGAAAATTTTCGAACACCCCTCGTAATACTGAGAGTGTGATGTCATTGGCCTGACTTGTGTATTTGTGAGATGTTCAAGTTTGGAAGTTGGCCTGTCTTGTCACATATCAGTGAATTGCTTCTCAACATTGCATGCACTACATCAGCTGAGTAACCTGGAAATGAGAGGCATGGTGCCCAGCAGAAACCTGGTCTCTATTCATATGGCAAGTTTGAATCAATGCAACCTGTCACTAACCTCTGATACTCTTTCTTTAATTTTTCCACTCCATTACTTCATTGTTTTCATGTGATATTGGTTGCACGTTTTCCCTTTAATCTTTTCCCTTTATCCATTAATTCTTTTGATGAATTGAGGTCATTAGAGAGCTAAGAATTGCTTCATCTTCCCCAGAGCCTGTTTCTTGAGAGACTAAATACGTTAATAATGACTTCATATTCTGAACTTCAGGTGGGGATTCCTTCATGATTGATTTAATGAAATCCATTTTAGACCTACAACATGCAATTTAGCAACCCTTGTGTTTGTGAAAGGTGAGTGTATTCAGAATAAAGAGAATTTCCGCATTCATGTATATGAGTCACCCTTCCAAAGTGCAGCATACCAAAAATTCAATCAGAAATAGTGAAAACCATTCTTCAAAGGCATTCACCTTTAATCAAGAAATTGTTAGACGTCCTCTGTGAGATGTCTTCATTGCCCCAGCATTAAACCCTACAGGCATAAATAACCTGTAAATTTAAGGGGTGGTCTTTGCAGCAGGAAAGCAAGTGCAGGGCAGACTTTAAAATGTCTGTGGTTAAGATCTTCCTATGATAATAGTGGTAGAGAGGGGAGGGATTGAAGAAAGGGAAAGCCTTTGAAAAATGGTTTTCACATTACTACACGAAGCCTATGGCTCAGCCTATAGCTAGATGGACCTGGCGCTAAAAGCGTTGGAGGTCCAGGCTAATGGCCTAGAATAGCATAGCCTGAAGAACCTGGCGCTTTCAGAGGTGGATGGCCTAGCATTTAGCCTGAAGTGACAGTCTTGTAGGCCACGCGGGCTGGAGTGACAACCACCACCACCACCACAACTCTCAGGCTCTTCGAATTAAAGTATTAGATCATTGCGAAAATGTATTCGGTTCTTACATTCCAAAGAGAATGGTTCTGGCTTTGTTTAGTGAAACTGCACTGATGGGGGACAATGGGCTGGATCCGCTCAAGACTGTGCATGCTTTCTGCAACAATGTGTCGGTAACGATCGATGGGATAACGATGCATAGCGCAAACCTTGATCCCGAAACGAATGCCTTCACACAACCCTACCTTCTTACAATGGATGCCGTCGGAAATGTCAATATGGAATTAGATTTCAAGTCCCATGGAACTCGTCGTTTCATAATTTGTTTCGACTTCAGTTCAAACCACAATGGCGATCCGGTACACTCAGAGCAGCCTCTATTTAGAACTGACTACCTAAAGTTAGGAATGTCCTTTGCGAAAGCATTAGAAAATAACCTGGTACTAACACTCATGGGTTACTTTGATACAGATATCGAGGCAACCAGAGACCGACAAGTATTTACGAGATTACCTCTTTGAACATATACTCAGAGTATAAATGGGGAAATCTCGCAGTGAAGTCCTGCAAAATGGATTCGCACACGATCGATGCAGTTTTGAGACACCATCCTGCTTGTTTGGGAAAATATTACGGGACCTATGCATCCGTTCAATTGAAAAAACTATCCTCAAATTTCCCAGCATGTATCATTTCCAACTGTTGTAGTCAAGAGAAACGTGGGCGACATTTCGTTGCAATGTTCCTCGAGAAAAAGGGTCAAGTGGAGTTTTTTGATGGCCTCGGTCAGTTTCCAGGTTTTTAAGGAGATGCATTTGAAAGATTCGTGAGCGAGCATGGGAGAAAATCAGCTGTCTGCAACGACGTTCAAGTTCAGAGCTCAAGCGCCAAAATATGTGGGGTTCGTGTCAAATACCTCATTCATCGATGTCTCGATCGCAACATGAAAGAGATTTATCCTCCCCATCTTCCCCCATCATTTCATGACACAATTGTGAATCGTTTTTTGCTGACACTCAGAAATAAATAAATAAATTGCATATATGCAGTTTCATTTGGAAATTCAGGATGTGAACATGGCTCTGAGTAAAATCTTTTTTTCGTTTACACAAACCCTGCAGTGGGCAGTGTTAACACATTGTCTGGTTCACATTAGAGTGATGAAAATGGCCATGGACTGGTTCGCACATCATTAGGCTAATGGGAATGGTCATGGAGTAAATGTTTCTCTTCCTATTCCCCATAGCTGTCAACATATGCTGATTTTGGAAAAAGTAAAAGCTACAATCACTATTTTAAAAAGCAAAAAGCCATAAATGCATCACCTCTAAGCGATTTTTCACTCTGCCAGTTTCTCACTTCCTCTTTCTGCGTGATCTTGCCTCTGCTACAACATACTCCTGAGTTCCGTAAGTTTGCAATGATTCAAATACTCCCATTACTTACTGGGAGTTTTCTAATCTCAACTTTCCTATCTCCCTTTCCATAGGTGATGCTCTTCCTCACTTATATTTTGAAATTTCAAAATCCATTAGATTGCAATACATTTAAGCTATGGCTAAAAGATTGTGTCGGGGGTGTTGTGGATGTAGAAGGCTGAAAGAGAGGTTGCCTTATTTCTGCGCCCCTCTGGGGTCACAGTTGGGCTCAGGAGAGAGGTGGTAGTTGCATGGTTAAGAAATATCCCATGCAAAATTTTCACGTGGGTAGGCGATGTAGGAACTGAAGAAACACTTTTGTCTGCTGTGAAGACTGCAGAAGAAATGCAAGCAAATTAGTAAGCTCATCACGAATCTCTTCCCACATTCCATTTTCACATTTTAAATAATTAATATACCTTTCATTTACAGTTATGATGAAAATTGGGATGTTGCAAAGGAAGAGGGAGGAGGAAAAAGTGAAAACAATTAAATACTCGCAAATTCCCCAACATTCCACTGTTCCTTCATGAATAAAAAATCAGAGTAATCTACCATTGATATTCACTTAAAAAATGCAAAATCATTAAAAATGTAACCAGAGATATGTTTAACACATCCAGTCATTCACGTGGAGACACTCATGGCCAGCGTCATTCAAGCTTTCTCCCGTGACAGCTTTTTTCAGATCTAGGATCATTAATTCATACTTCATCTCCTTACTAGGATCATGTACGTCATCAGGGTGCACTCTGCAGGGGAGATGATGCGATGGTGCTGTTATCATTACTGGCGCATGCGAAATTGGAGGTGACTTCTCCACATGCTATCGTACTCACTCTCGAAGGAGATGATCGACTCCGGTAGAAGACCATTGAAGAGAAACTCGGGAGCCTACGTTCATCCGTGAGATGGCATGAAGACGACGCGGACACCGAAAAAAGTATCAAGACGGAGGAAGTCGGAGCCAAATACAGGGTGGGTAAAAAAAAACCGGTCCTCTTCTTTGAGACCTTTTATTGACAAAAAAATGCAAGAAAAAAAATTCAAACCTGACTACACGGAACTTCAATCAATTATCTGTCTCGTGCTATAAAGTTTTTTCTAGATATTTCAAGAGAAAGCATAACATTCAGCACTTGAAAAAAATTTGTCATGCAGAAAAATCGTTTTTCCATGTGCATTTCCTTGCGTCACCTGGTGGAGTCACGAGCCGGTTGCCGGCTTCGCTGGTGCGCCCATCAAGCACCCCACATTCCTATGACATTTCCCCCCTGCCCCCTTTATTCTCGTTAGACCGGTTTCAGTTCCCCCTCCCTCATCAAATGCTCAATCTGCCTATTCTTCATTCATTCCATTTTTCATTCTTTTGATCAGCCAGCAATGAGCGTGCTAGCTTCGCCCTTCGGCCTTGAGCAACTTCTTGGCTGATGGCGTGATCGGCAGCTGCTCACTCCGCGGTCACCAGTTCTTGTCTGCGTTTCTTTGTCTTTTTTGTTTATTGTGATTTTATTCATATTCTTGACTTGATAAATTCATTATAACTTTTTTTTGCCCATCCAGAATGGTTTAACTGATAGTGACAAATGCATTATCCAAGCACTTCGCGAAGAAAAAGGATACTCTCTGAACAAGATTCTTCAAGAATATCCCAGCCGACAGTGGAAGAAGAGTACTGTCATTGATTTTCTGAAAAAACTGAGAGGTACTGGAAGCGGGAAACGTCGACCTGGAAGTGGCCGCCCAAAAACTGTTAGGACTGATGAAAATGTCCAAGCAGTTGAAGATTTGATTCTAAGCCAGGAAGGACGACCAGGGACTAGCATGAGTGTGCGACAAGTGGCTAAAGAAACTGGCATAGACCGTTCATCTGTGCGTCGAATTGTAAAAAAATACTTGAATCTGAAAGCTTTCAAGAGAGTGACCGTCCAAGAACTGTCAGTGCCAGGGAAGAAGAAACGCCTGGACCGTTGCAAACGTCTTCTTGAGCGCTTTCCAACACCGGAGTCAGTGAAAAAAATTTGGTTCTCTGATGAAAAACGTTTCACTGTTGTTACGCCGCGTAACACACAAAACGACCGCGTGCATGCTGCTGTGAAAAAGAAGTCTGAAATTGTTCCTGAGAGACTGCTGGGAGAGAGGAGCTACTTCTCTGAATCAGTGATGGTTTCCTTGGCAGTGTCTTCGCGTGGAAAAACTAAGATTTTCTTCATTCCCCGAGGTGTGAAGATAAACTCTCAGAACTACCGTGAAGAACTTCTTTCAGAAATGCTGCCCGAAATTGAAGATGTGATGCACGATTACACCTTCATGCAAGACGGTGCTCCTGCCCATACCGCTCTGGCAACAATTCAGTGGCTTCGTGAAAACTGTCCTGATTTCATCGAACCTGAAAATTGGCCGCCCAATAGCCCTGACTTAAACATAGTCGATTATTTTGTGCGGTCCGCGTTGGAAGAGAAAGTGTATCGCGGGCAAAAAATCCGGTGTGTCGATGAACTGAAGGAACGAATCCTGGTAGCATGGGAAGAACTTTCACATGGCTCTATTGCCACTGCCATCCTCAAGTGGAAAGGGAGGTTGAAGGCAGTTATTCGGCAGAAAGGTGGCCATATTGAGCCATACGTCAAACGATGAGCTTGTGCTAAACTTGCGTTGGTTTTGTATTTCTTGTGTTTGAACGTGAAAAGGCTCTGTGCTTTGTAAAAAAGCGTGATTTTCAACTTTTTTCACCGGAAAGTATTTTTCAAATCAATTTTTTGGTGTTTTTCGGCGGAACTCAATTGCAACTGATGTCATTGGAAAGCGAATTAAATTAACTTTCATTTTTGTTAAATTCTTCTAGCTCAATTTGGGACCGAGATATAAGGTTTCAAAGTAGAGGACCGGCTTTTTTTGACCCACCCTGTATAATGTTGTCTGGTAATACCATTCTATACCTCATGCAATTTTAAAAAATCCCTGTATGCATTTTTAATCAGAGACTCAGGCATTCTTTCCATCCATACTAGTTAACTTTTTCACTGAAATAATATTTGTATATGTTACTTGCTGTATATTCTTTTCATTCTCTTCACAAAAACGATAGAGGCTAAAGAGAGCCATTTTCCCAGACTCCTACTAATGTTCCAACTACATGTCTTCAAATCCCTTTATAAGTTCTTCCGCTCTCATAAACACAAGGTTGGATTGCTTCCATTCACATCACAATCATCAATATCAATCATAAAACTTGTCAATACTTTCCCTTCTTCTTCGTATATCGTGCCTATTGAGGTAGAGATTGGCAATAAGTGAATTGTAATAAAGTTTCCTTTTCCATCAACGCATATTTTCTAGTCTTATTTGGCTGCTCCATCTCCTCCACACGTCCGGGACCGTTTGTGAAAGGCGATCCTGTCAGTGGGTTTTGTATAGTTTCTTTCACGAAAGTCACGCCGCCCCCCCCCCCCTTCCGACTCAGGCCATGGATGTAAACAGTGTATGAATGGAATGCAGAACTCGGAGAAAATCCTATTTTTGAGGTACATACTCTGGGGGTACACCTTTTTGGGGGAGAAGTTGTTAAATATATATTGTGACAGATGAGGATGGCATGGAGAGAGTCTCCTGCATGTCCGGGTTCGGTGGTGTAGTGGTAGGGCACCTGACCGGCAATCAGGAGGCAGGGGATCAATTCCCGGCCATTCCTTGTCCTTATTTAGACTTTTCATACCTTCCAAGTCCTGTTACTCAATCCCCCGCTGTAACGGTATCTTTATTGAGTGAAAAGAAAAGAAAAGGAAGCTGAAACTTTGCATGAATGTGACGGTTGAGACAAGGAGTTAGAGTGAAATGTTAAGTACAGCCCCTGGCGACATTTTTTCAAGGGAAGCTACTTTAAAAATGAATTTTTATCGAGGCGGATTGGACAGAAATGGAAAGGTTAAACATTGCACATATATAAGTGACATGATATTGAGTTAAGGGAGAATTCAGGTTTCCTGGGGCATCCCCTACAGGCATAATTTTGGGTGGGCTGACTTTTTCAAACATGTTTTCTCACCAGCGAAAAGAGCAAATGTATATGGTTGAGACTTTGTGGGAATGAAGTTCTCCAAGGATTGATTTCGTTAAAATAAATCAGTTAAAATACCTCAGGGTAAATATTTCGCAAAATGCGTATTTTCCCGATTTTTCTGATCCAGCAAAACATAGGTCACAAAAAAGTTAATACTAGGAAAAGAAGTACCTGATGGATAGCAGAGTAAAGAAAAAAATATACTTTTATTATCTAACTAGCGAGTTTGTTTGCCCTTCGGGCAAACAAACTCGCTTTGGTTGAGCCTTCGGCGCTCCATTACCTTGGAGAGTCATTAATTCGTTTATTCCTTCCGAAATGGGAAACACGAATTTAAAGTACGTCCCCATTGAAATACGTGATATATGGTGACAAAAGCCTTGATTTTTATCAAAATCTTTATCTATATGATTTATATAGTGCCTAACTTGAAATCTTTTCTTATGTCCCTTTTTGTAAAGGTGGAGAATAAATCTTGAAATACTTCCATCCTATAATCTACGGTAAGGGAACATTTTTCAAAAGTTGGATTTTTCCTCTCCTCAGCCTTCAAACAGGCCCTTCTGAGGGAGGTTTAAGGTCTGTTTCGTTCCATCAAAAACAAAATCAGGAAAATGGGACTGAAAAAATGCCCTGAGGGGTGTTAACGAATTTTTTTTTCTTTTGAAATGTAGACTCAGGGAACTCCATGCCATCAAATTTCAGCCTTATACGTTCCCCCTTTTTGTTGGCAAAAAAAAATATTTTTTGAAAAACGACTCACCGAAAAGCTGCGCTCTGAGGAGACGCACAGCAATAATTGCCTTTTTGCTTAAATCAACTTTACGGCTGTTATGCGTGCGCCAGATACTTCCTATTTCTGCCCGATTCGGTAGAATATGAAAAATACTTTGGAAACGTTACCTTCCCAAGAAATACGAACCCCAAAATCATTTTGGAAATTTATTTTTATTCTGAAGTATAGACTCAGGGAACTCCATGCCACCCAGTTTCAACCTGATACGTTTCCCCTTTTTGCTGGCGGTAAGAAAATATATTTGGGAAAGCAATCCACCCAAAAGCTGTAGTCTGGGGAGACGCTTAACAAAAATTGCTATTTTCCTTAAATCAACATCACATCCGTTATGCTTGCGCCAGCTGCTATTTTTCTATTTCTGCCCGTTTCGCTAGGACATGAAAAATTCTTTGGAAACGTTACGTCCGCAAAAAATATTCCCCCAAAAAATATTTCGGAAATTCGACATTTGACATTTGAGCTGAGTGCTTCAGGAGTCAAGTCCTTGCCATGTTATAGCTTTCCATGGGTCTCCGTTTAATTGAAGCAAAGATAAATATTTGAAAGTATGTTCCCCGAAAAGTTGTGCCCCTTTGGCGTGCATCACCAAAGTGGAATATTTCCTGAACTCTCCCCAGGGATGTATCAAGGATCAACATTTCTCTTTAACTCCTTATCTTGGTAATCACATTCATCCAAAATTCCAGCTTTCCATTTCGATCGGTTTAACTAATGCAAAAAATTATGTGAAAACATCTCCCTTTGAAATTCATGCCCAAGGGCATTTCATTCCAAAGTCTGAATTTTTCTGCATGCGGCATCCCGGTAGGTCATTAAGTACCAAGTTTAATCCTTCACACTAGCTCAATACACCAGGCCAAAGAAATACTTGAAAACGTCAGCCCCCCTAGAATATGCCCCCCAGGGCATGGATCTAATGAGTTGCATTTTTCCTGAACTCATCGTTTCGTTAGGCACGTCCATGCCACGTTTTAGTTTTCCATTTCTCTCCATTTTATCTAAGCAACGGGACAAGGAAGGCCATAGAAGAAAAATTAAGCCATGGTTTCAGTGAGAATTGAACACGGGCCTCCTGATCATCTGCCAGATGTGTTACCACTACACCACCGAAACAGGACATGGCAAACGTATTTTTTCCATCATTATATATATTTTTAAAAAACTTCTCCCCCAAAAATATGTACCCCTACAGGCATGTAACTCCATAGTCGGATTTTTTCTGAACTCTGGATCCCAAAAGGTACATGTGTACCAAGTTTCAGATTTCTAACCTCTCTGGAACTTGGTTAGAATTAGTGTGAGTCAGTCAGTCAGTCACGATCGTCTATATATATTAGACATATAATAAGAAATTGTCTTGGCGAATTGGGCAGAAATGGAAAGGTGAAACTTGGCACATGTATAAATGACGTGATATTATTGAGTTGAGGGAGTATTCAGCTTTCATGGGGCATCCCCTCTGGGCATTGCTCTTGGGTGGGTCGGCATTTCCAAACATGACTTTTCACCAGCAAAAAAGGCAAACGTATCATATTGAAACTTTGTGGGCATGTAGTTCACTGAGGTTTGATTTTGGTAAAACTAGTACTTTTCGGTTATAACGCCCGAGGGAAGATATTTTGTAAATTTCCATACATTTTCTGATCCAGCAAAACGGAGGGTGCTGGAAAGTTTAAATTTGACAAAGAAGTACCCGAGGAATAGCTCAGTTAAGAAACAATTCTACTTTCATTTTATATATAGATTATCGTGAGTAGCTGACTGAATGACATAAGTAGCTATTCACATGCTGAATTCAGGAAAAATTCCACTTTGGTGATAAACGCCATAGGGGCACACCTTTTCAGGGAACATATTTTCAAATAGTTTTCTTTGCTTCAATCAACCGGAGCCCCATGGAAAGTTGAACCATGTCAAGGACGTTACTGGTGAAGCACTCAGCACAAATGTCAAATGTGAAATTTCCAAAATATTTTTGGGGGCGTATTTTTTGGGGAGGTATTTTTTTCAAAGAATTTTAAATATCCTAGCGAATCGGGCAGAAATTGTATAGTAGCAGTTGGCGCACGCATAAAGGACATAATGTTGATTTAAGGAAAAAATTTGTTGAGCGTCTCATCAGAGCACAGCTTTTTGGGTGGGTCGCTTTTCGAAAAAATACATTATTTTACCGCCAGAAAAAGGGGAAACGTATAAGGCTGAAACTGGATGGCATGTGGTTGGAGCAGATGCTAGCGAGTTTGTTTCCCCGAAGTACAAACAAACTCGCTAGTTAGATATATAGACGATCGTGACTGACCGACTGACTGACTGACGGTAATTCTAACTATATTCCAGAAAGGTTAGATATCTGAAACTTGGTACACATGTACCGTTTCGGTTGCAGTGTTCAGAAAAAATCCGACATTGGAGTTACATGCCCTAGGGGTACATATTTTGGGGGGAGAAGTTTTTTTTAAATATATATCATGATTGAAAAAAATACGTTTGCTGGTACGATGGTGTAGCGGTAACACATCGGGCTGATGGTCAGGAGGCCCGTGTTCAATTCTTACCAATACCATACCTTTATTCTTCTTCTTTTGCCTTCTATGTCCCATTGCTTGGATAAAACGGAGAGAAATGGAAAATTAAAAGGTGGCATGGACGTGCCTAACGAAACGATGAGTTTAGGAAAAATGCAACTCATTAGATCCATGCCCTGGGGGGCATATTCTAGGGGGGCTGACGTTTTCAAGTATTTCTTTGGCCTGGTGTATTGAACTTGTGCGAAGGATGAAACTTGGTACTTAATGACCTACCGGGATGCCGCATGCAGAAAAATTCAGACTTTGGAATGAAATGGCCTGGGGGCATGAATTTCAAAGGGAGATGCTTTCACATAATTTCATGCATTAGTTAAACCGATCGAAATGGAAAGCAGGAACTTAGGATGAATGTGATTACCGGGATAAGGAGTTAAAGAGAAATGTTGATCCTTGATACATCCCTGGGGAGAGTTCAGGAAATATTCCACTTTGGTGATGCACGCCATAGGGGCACACCTTTTCGGGGAACATACTTTCAAATAGTTCCCTTTGCTTCAATTAAACGGAGACCCATGGAAAGCTGTAACATGGTAAGAACGTGACTCTTGAAGCACTCAACTCAAATGTTAAATGTCGAATTTCCTAAATATTTTTGGTGGGCATATTTTTTGGGGACGTAACATTTAAAAATAATTTATTATCCTAGCGATTCGGGCAGAAATAGAAAAATAGCAGCTGGCGCAAGCATAACAGACGTGATGTTAATTTCAGGAAAATTTCAACCTTTTTTTAGCGTCGCCCCAGACCACAGCTTTTGGGTGGGTTGCTTTCCCAATCATAATTTCTTTCCGCCAGCAAAAAGGGGAAACGTATCAGGTTGAAACTGGGTGGCATGGAGTTTCCTGAGTGTACATTTCAAAAGAAAAAAAATTTCGTTAAAACCCCTCAGGGCATTTTTTCAGTCCCATTTTCCTGATTTTGTTTTCGATTGAACGAAACAGACCTTTAACCTCCGTCAGAAGGGCCTGTTTGAAGGCTGAGTAGAGGAAAAATCCAACTTTTGAAAAATGTTCCCTTAGCGTAGATTATAGGATGGAAGTATTTCAATATTTATTCTCCACCTTTACAAAAAGGGACACAAGAAAAGATTTCAAGTTAGGCACTATATAAATCACATAGATTAAGATTTTGAGAAAAATCAAGGTTTTTGTCGCCATCCATCACGTATTTCAATGGGGACCTACTTTAAATACGTGTTTCCCATTTCGGAAGGAATGAATGAATTAATGACTCTCCAAAGTAATGGAGCGCCGAAGGCTCAACCAAAGCGAGTTTGTTTGCTCGAAGTGCAAACAAACTCGCTAGTTTAATATATATAGACGATGGAGACTGACTGACGGAATGACGCTAATTCTAACTAATAATGTTCTTCTAATAATGTTCTAGAAGGGCTAGACATCTGAAACGTAGTACATATGTACCTTTTGGGATGCCGAATTCAGAAAAAATCCGACTTTGGAGGTGAATGCCTCGCGGGTACAAATTTTGGGGGAAAACTTTTTTATGAATATTTTTTGTGACAGATGAGGATGACATTCAGAGAGTCAACTGGATGTCCTGGGTTCTGTGGTGTAGTCGTAGCATATCTAACTGGTAGTCAGAAGGTCCAGGTTTAATTCCCGGCCATAACTTGGCCTTCGTTGGTTATTTTGCCTTCCATGTCCTGTTACTCAATCCCCCTGCATAACATCATTTTTGCTTGAGTAGAACGGAAAGACATGAAAAGCAGAAACTTGGCATGGACGTGCCAAATGAGACGATGTGTTCAGGAAAAATGCAAAATTGTAGATTCATGCCCTGGTGGCATATGTTTGTGAGCCGACGTTTTCAAGATCTTTTTTGTCATTTCGTATTAAGCGGAGTGGAAAGATGCAACTTGGTACGTAACTACCTATTGGGATGCTGCAGAAAACTTCAAACTTTAGAAATAAATGTCCTGCGGGCACACATTTCAAATGGAGATGTTTTCAACTAATTTTTTTGCATCTGTTAAACTGGTGAACATAGAAAGCTGAAACTTTGTATGAATGTGACTACTGACACAAAGAGTTAAATGAAAATGTTAAGTCTTGAAAAAATTCCCCCATGGAATGTATTACATGGGGGAATTTTTTTCGAGGTGCGATGTTTTGAAAAAAAATTGGCATGGCGAATTTTAAATAAATGGAAAGGATAAACTTGGCACGCATATCAGTGACATGATACTAGTATTACTGAGCTGAGGGAGTATTCAGCTTTCATGGTGCATCCCCTTCGGGCATAGCTTTAAGGTGGGTTGGCTTTTCAAAGCATGTTTTTTCACCAGCGAAAAGGGCAAATGTATAATATTGAAACTTTCGGGACATGTACATCATCGAGCAGACAAAGAAAAGTAGCTGGCGTACGCATCCATGACGTGATGTTGGTTTAAGGAAAAATTAAACTTTTTTCTACGTCTCCTCAGAGCACAGCTTTTTGGTGGGTCGCTTTTCCAAATATATTTTTTTTCGGCCAGCAAAAAGGGGAAACATATAAGGCTGAGACTGGGTGACATGGAGTTCCCTGATTATACATTTCAAAATAATAATAAAAATTAGTTAACACCTATTAGTGCAATTTCTTCAGTCTCATTTTCCTGATTTTTTTGATACAACGAAACAGAGACAGGAAGTATAAACTTCCCTCAGAAGTACCTGTTTGATAGCTGAGTAAAGGAAAAATCATAATTTGGAAATATATCTCCTAAGCGCAGATTACTGGAGGGAAGTCTTTCAAACTGTATTCACCACCCTTACAAAAAGGGACACAAGAAAAGATTTCAAGTTAGACACACAGAATCATAGAGGTAATGATTTTGATGAAAAAAATCAAGACATTCGACCCCATATGTCACGTATTTCTATGGGGACGTACTTTAAATACGTGATCCCCATTTCGCAAAAAATGAATGAATCAATCACTATCCAAGGTAAGGGAGCGCCGAAGGCGCGGCAATTGCGAGTTTATTTGCCCGAAGGGCAAACAAACTCGCTAGTACAGTATATAGTTCATTGTGACAAGCTGACGGGCCAACATAATTAGCTATTCACATGCCGAGTTAACTAAAAATTCTACTTTGGTGATACATCCCATAGGGGTGCACCTTTTCGGGGAACTTTTCGGGGCACCTTTTTCTGCAAGTCCCATTTTCCAAAATTTTTTTTAATCCAGCAAAATAGAGACAGAAAATTTAAATGTCCCTCATAAGTACCTGTTTGATGGCTGAGTACAGGAAAAATCTTACTTTTGAAATATGTCACCTTAGCTTAGAGTATAGAGGGAAGTATTTCAAAATGTATTCTTCACCCTTACCAAAAGGGACATATGAAAATACTTAAAGTTAGGCGCACTAGAAATCATGGAAGTAATGATTTTGATAAATATCCAGACTTTCATCCCTATATGTTACGTATTTCAATGGGGACGTACTTTAAATACGTATTTGCCATTTCGCAAAGCATAAATGAATTAATCACTATCTATGGTAATGGAGCGCCGAAGGCGCGACCACAGTTAGTTAGCTAGTTATATGTACGATAGTGACTGACTGACGTTCATTTTAACCATGTTCATGCACTTATTTCAAGGAAACCAGCATTGAAATACTTAGCCTATAAGGTCGAAAGCCTTCATTTTTAAAAATCAAATTCTTTACTTCTATGAATCTGTGTGTTCCTAACTTCAAATCTTTTGTTCTGTTCCTTTTAGTAAGGGTGGAGAATATATTTAGAAATACTTCATTCCTATAATCTACGCTAAGGAGACACATTTCAAAGGTAGGATATTACCTGTATTCAGCCAATAAATAGGTACTTCTGAGGGAAGTTTAAATGTTATGTCTCCGTTTCGTTATATAAAAAAATTGCAGGAAAATGGGAATTAAAAAAAAGAGCCTCATGGATTTTAGCGAAAATTGTTCTCCTTCTGAAATAGAGACTGAGAAACTTGGGACCATGCCACCCAGTTTCATCCTCAGGCGTTTCCCCTTTTTGATTCAGCGTCAGTCACGATCGTCTATACAGCATATATTACAAAAGTATAATTTTTTTTATGCAGGAGTCCATCAGGTACTTATCTGCCAGGTATTTTTTTTTAACTTTCATGCGCCCTCGGTTTTGCTGGATCAGAAAACTTGTGAAAATAAGGCCTTTTGCAAAATATATGCTCTGAGCCGTTTTAACCGAAACGTACCATTTTTTTCTCATCAAAATCCATCGCCAGTGAACAACATACCCACAACGTTTCAATATTATACGTTTGCCTTTTTTCGGATACGTTTGCCTTTTTTCGGTCGGCTTTTCCAAACATCCTTTCGGATGTTTGGAAAAGCCGACCAACCCTAGTGATATGCCAGGAGGGGAAGCACCATGAAAGCTGAATACTCCTTCAACTCAGTAACATCATATCACTTATATGTGTGCCACGTTTCGCCTTTCCATTTCTTTCCAATTCGCTACGGCAACTTTTTTTTTCAAAACCTCCGAAAAATTATCCCACAGGATATATCAAAACTTAACATTTTTATTGAAGTCCTTTTCTCAGTTGTCACATTCATGCAAAGTTTCAGCTTTCCATGTTCATCCGTTTCACTGATGAAAAAAAATTAGTGGAAAACATCCCAATTTGAAATATTTACACCCAGGATTTTTATCGAAATCATTACTTCTATAATTCTGTGTGGGCCTAACTTCAAATATTTTCTTCGGTTCCTTTTAATAAGGGCGGAGAATATATTTTGAAATAATTCCCTGCTATAATCTACGCTAAGGACACACATTTTAAAAGTAGGATATTACCTGTACTCATCCATCAAACAGATATTATAGGGGGAATTTTAAATTTTCTTTCGCTGTTTCGTTGGATCAAAATAAAATCAGGAAAATGGGATTGAAAAAAGTGCCAGAATTGGTTTTCACGAATTTTTTTTTCTTTTGAAATGTAGACTCAGGGAACTCCATGCCACCCAATTTCAGCCACATACCTTTCTCCTTTTTGCAGACGAAAAAAAAAGTATTTTAAAAAGCGACCCACCCAAAAGCTGTGCTCCTAGGAGACGCATAAAAAGTTTAATTTTTCCTTAAATCAACATCACGTGAGTGATGCTTGCACCAACTACTTTCCTATATCTGCCAAGCGAACTACATGCCCACAAATTTCAATATTATCCGTTTGCCCATTTCGCTAGTGAAAGAACATGCTTTGAAAAGCCGACCCACGCAAAAGATATGCCCCATGAAAGCTAAGAACGCCCTCAGATCAGTAATATCATGTCATTTATACTTGTGCCAAGATTCACCTTTCCATTTCTGCCAAATTCGCCACAACAATTTTTTTTTAAACATCGACACTCGAAAAAACTCAACCAGGGGATGTATCGAGACTTAACATTTTTATTTAACTCTTTGTCTCAGTAGTCACATTCATTCAACGTTTCAGATTTCCATCTCCAACAACTGGTTTAACTGATACAAAAATATTAGGTGAAAACATCTACTCCACTACCATCCAATTGACTCTCTATATGCCATCCTCATCTGCCACAAAATGTTCAAGAAACGCGTTTCTCCCTAAAAATTTGTACCACGAGGGCATATACCTATGAGGTCAGTTTTTTTGGTGAACTCTGCATCCCAAAGGTACGTGTGTACCAAGTTTCAGAGTTCTAACCCTTCCAGAGCATGGTTGGAAGAGCGTCATTCAGTCAGACAGTCACAATCGTCTATATATATTACATGAGGTCGAAAGACTTGATTTTTATCAAACTCTTTGCTTCTATGATTCTAGGTGTGCCTAACTTTAAATCTTTTATTGTGTCCCTTTCAGTAGGGGTGTAAAATACATTTAGAAATACTTCCCTCCAATTATCTACGCTAAGGAGACATATTTCAAAAGTACGATTTTGCCTGTACTCAGCCATTAAACAGATACTCCTGAGGGAAGTTAAAATTTTCCGTCTGTTTCGTTGGATCAATATTAAATTCTGGAAAATGGGATGGGAGTGCCTTGATGGGTTTTAGCGAACATTTTTTTTCTTCCGAAATGGAGACTGAGGGAACTCCATCCCAGTTTCAGTCTTTTACGTTTCCCCTTTTTAAATTAGCCTCAGTCCGTCAGTCACGATCGTCAATATATTAGTATATTAGAAAATTAGAATTTTTTCTTTACGCAATTATCTATCACGTACTTATTTACCATGTTTTTTTTTAATTTCATGCACCCATTGTTTGGCTGAAACAGAAAATTGGTTGAAAACACGCTTTTTTTTGCAAAATACGTGCCCTGAGCCGTTTTAACCGAAACATACCATTACTTTCTTACCGAAATCCATCCTCAGTAAACAACATGCCCAGATCGTTTCAATGTCATACGCTTGCCCTTTCAGCTGGTGAAAAAACATGTTTGGAAAAGAACCCCCTCCCTAACGCTATGCCCATCGGGGATGCAACATGAAAGCTGAATACCCCCTTAGCTCAGTAATATCTTGTCAGTAATATATGCGCCAAGTTTCGCTTTTCATTTCTGCCCAATTCGCGACGACAATCTTTTTTTCAAACATCGCCCTTCAAAAAAATTACATCTTAATTTTTACTTAACAAATTACTACTCCACATGTTTATTTAACTCTGTCTCAGTAGTCACATTCATGCAAAGTTTCACCTTTCCCTGCTCTTCAGTTTACCTGATACAATAAAATAGTTGAAAACATCTCCCTATGAAATTTCTGCCCCTAGGGCATTTACTGCTTAAGTTTGAAAAATTGTTGGAGCATTCCAATAGGTAGTTATGTACCAAGTTTCATCTTCCACACTAGCTTAATACGCCAGGACAAAAAATACATGAAAACGTCCGCTCAGAATTATATGACCTGGGGCATGAAGTAAAAATTTTTCATTTTTCCCGAAGTCATAATCTCGGTAGGCACGTACATGCCAAGTTTCATATTTCCATTTCCCTCCTTTTCACAGGAGCAAAATTAAAATAATGGTGGGGGAATGAATAACGGGAAATGGAGGGCAAAAAAGCTAATAGAAACACATGGAATGGCCGGGAATTGAAGACGGACCTTCTAATTGCCAGTCAGAGAAGCTTCTACTACATCACCGAATACAGGACATCAAGGAGTGTCTTTGCAAGCCATCCTCATCTTTCACAAAATATGATTGAGATAAATGTTTCCCCAGAAAATTCTTACCCCCCCTTCATGTACTTCCAAAGTGGGATTTTTTCTGAACTCTGCATCCCAAAAGGTACATGTATACAGAGTTTCAGATTTCTAACCCTTCTAGAACACGGTTAGAATGAGCGTCAGTCAGCCAGTCAGTCAGTCACGATCGTCTATATAAGTTTAAAACTAGGGAGTTTGTTTGCCCTTCAGGCAAACAAACTAGCTATGGTCGCTATGGAAATAATGATTTTCATCAAAGTCATTACGTCTTTGATTTCTAGTGTGTCTAACTTGAAATATTTTCCTGTGACACTTTTTGTAAGGGTGGAGAATACATTTTGAAATACTTCCAATAATCTACGCTAAGGAGACATTTAAAAATTAAGACTTTTCCAATACTCAGCCATCAAACAGGTACTTCTGAAGGAAGTTTGAATTTTCTGTCTCTGTTTCCTTAGATCAAAACAAAAATCAGGAAAATGGGACAGAAAAAAGTGCCCTAATGGGTTTTAAGAAATAAAATTTTTCTTTTGAAATGTAGACTCTGGGATCTCAATGCCACCTAGTTTCAGCCTCATACGTTCCCCTTTTTGCTGACGGAAAAAAGGTATTTGGAAAAGCGACCCACCCAAAAGCTGTTCTCTGAGGAGACGCATAAAAAAGTTTAATTTTTCCTTTAATCAACATCACATTAGTGATGCGTGCGCCAGCTACTTTTCTATCTCTGCCCGGTGAACTATATGTCCACAAAGTTTCAATATTTTCCTTTTTCGCTTTTCGTTGGTGTAAAAAC
>CAJPEV010004376.1:0-22663 GCA_905338385.1 Darwinula stevensoni | reverse complement strand
CGTGTTTCAAAAACCTATAGGAAAGTCTATAGGTTTCCTATAGGACATTTCCGTAAGGGTATCCATCTTCCATCTGAGCATCCATTCATCGTCATTCGTATTAAATTCTCATCGCGGTTTGGTTCTCTGGTTAAATCATGAAGAGTTTTCATCTCCCCAACTGACGACTCACCTGGAGGGTAACAGAATGCTCTTCATCGAGGAGAAAGCAGATATATCTTTAAAATCATCTGTGCTGGCTTCCATACACATGTGGCGGCGATGGCGTCCTTTCCGGAATATCCCTTTAAAGAGACCATGTCTTTGGGTCACATGAGGTCATCGTTCCCGGTTACGGTCATAATTCAATCATATTTAGCGTTTCGAGGCATGTGTACCACGGTTAAAAAACTATCATCATCGTCAAAAATTTTGCCGTCCACTACAGAGAACACCATGCGTGAAAAGGTTAAAAATAAGAGTTAATCTCGTGAGTGAAATTCGATCCTGATTAATAACCCCCTTAGCAAAAGGATTCAGCGGCCTTGATGAATCAACAGGTATCCCGGTCCTGAAATACTTTTGGGATGCTCGCCTTGTGAATATTGCATAGCATCGAGAGGTTCTCGCATGCGAAACGGATTTCATCCTTTTAGAATAGCTTCTAGCTCCTATGGAAGCAAAGGAGAAGATTTAAACCATCGATTCTCAAGTTTTTCCGTCAGCGATGTCAAGGAGGAAAAGGTACGCGTCCCGTTCGTTCTTTGACGGCAGAGCTTCGACGAGTTCCTCGAGAGATCGCGGAACTCCCTCCGGAAAGTGTTCTCGCCGAGACCGAAGGACCAACTGGACCAGAGGGTCCGGCAGCAGGCGAAGGCAGCGAAGACGACGGCCATCATGGTCTGCGTCTACGTCTTCTGCTGGTTCCCGCTCCTCATCGTCCAATCCCTCGGTAAACATGGGGATCTTCCGATCGAGCCGATTCTTCTCGTTGCGCTTCAGACGGATGCGTGAGGGGATGCAACGATATACGTTCCGAATCCATTCTCGAATTCGGTCCACATCTGTGCATTAATTCATTCTACGACAGCGATTCTCAAACTGGGAGGAGCGACCCCTAGGGGGGGGGGGGGTGAGAGGGTCCCAGGTCATGGGGACAGGTATTTTTGTTTCTTAATTAATTAGAATGTTCAATTTCAAAAACGATATCCTACATGGATATTTTCTCATTATTGAAAATTTTCACAACCTTGTAAGTAAAATGATAGGGTCAAGACAGATGTTTAGACAGGGTCGCTTGAGGGGGATAGGGGGCGGAAGCATATCAATTTTGCGAACCGCTGTTCTACAGTCACGAATCGGTAAGAACACACCCTTTGGATGTCGCAATCAAAGTAGTGTGTTGAGAGCGATCACGCCACCAGCCGGAATCGCAAGTTTTGGAAATGCATAACGTGGATGCGATGCTATTTACAAATCCTGCAAGATCTTTTCTTGGAAGTCAAGTAATCAACAATACCGATTCAGCTATTTCAAACGTGAGGATTTAGGGGAGGGGGTGTTTAAATCCTTCTTTGACAACTTTCCACGTTGAATAGTGATGGAGCACGGGTATTCGCAAAACTTTGATGAAACGTCGACATTCCACGCATGCCCGTGAGAGTTAATCATTTTCTTCCTTGATTACTTTTTAATCTCCATCCCATCACCATTGAATATCCGCTTTTTAGGGATTCAAATGTGGCCACTACTGCCTCCAATTTTCGATCCAAGGTTCATATAGATCCCGAGATAAGCTGGAGATCCATGCTTCCAGGACCTTAAGTCCACTATACTTCCCAGACTTAAGCTTCTCTAACTTAAGATGACATGTACTGATATTAAGTCATCTATTTTAACAGTTTCATCCATGCTTTACTCCATTTCGTGATGTGGTCAAATATAGAACTTGAGCGTAGCTATTTTCATTGCCTCGAAAGAGGCCAGTGGTTTCTCATATCGAGGCATATTTTATTGTATTCTTTCTTACTGATTGCTTTTCGCGTTAGAAAACTTATTTTGTTCGATTTTATTACCTAGATTTCTTCGGGGTCTAAAATACTATTATGGTTGGTCATTTTGTCGGTCTGCAGCGATGCTGTGTCCTGAGTGCGGAATCCCGGATCAGCTGGTGGCAGCGTGCTTCTGGCTGTGCTACTCCAACTCCTTGCTCAACCCATTCGTTTACGCGGTGGCGTCCAGGGAGTTCTGGAAGGAGCTGCGGAGGCTGCTCTGCCGGCGCTGAAAGGAGGCATCACTTCTCCGCATGGGGTACAAATGTCGTCTCTGCCATTCCTGCTACCACAGCTACCTCTGCTTTTTGTCAGCTCTGTCAACTGCGTTCCCACAGCTATATTGGCTTTTTGTGCATTTGTTCTTCCTCATTTTTAGGTGCATCGTTTCGAAAACCAATTTTCGTACTTGCTATTTATTTTAAAAGGGTGGAGATTTCCACGCGCTTTCGTTACCTGATATTATCTGTACTGCGTTCGTGTTCATTTGGTGCTCAGGTCCCGCAATTGCGAAGCCTTTGGCTTTGTTTTTCTTTTCTGTATCGTTCCTATGATTCTTTCTTTCACTTATCGGCCTCAAGTGATGGGTTCGTTCCTTCATTAATCGGATTTTCTACCCAATAAAACTTTTCGAATACCAACTGCAGCATTTCGTGATTTCTTCCGCGGTAAAAAAAATTATAGGATAATGGTGGCGGACAGAAATGAATGAAATGAATCGATTGGATCAAAAATTCCAGCTACGAAATTAGCAATCATCTGCCCAGATATTCGCCGATTTCTGAAACAGAAATCGCCCCAAAATGATAAGCATTGGTTCCAGTATCAGCACAGGCGATCGAGCTATTTGTGGATTTTTAGTGTCTCAAGTGGTTGACTTTTTTTTACTAAATGTGTGCTAGTTATGCCGACATATTTTGTATTAGCATGCTCATTATTAGACCAAACTTGCGAAGTGATGAACCGCTGAGAGTTTTCCCATGAAACTGTACGCATTGTTACAAGATTTTGAGCTACAAAGTATAAACGACACTCAACTTGCCTATCTCCTTCCTACTTTGGTTGAGAACTTTTCAGTCAAACAAATTACATATACCAAAAATTACATATACCACCCCTGGTATATGTAATTTTTAAGTTAATATTTAAACCAAATTTTAAATATTTTCGCAGTGAAATATGCGATGAAACTGGAGAAAGGATTAACTCGCCCATATCCGAACTGGCGTTTTCAAGAAGCTTTCAAAAGATTCCATTGTCGTGCTTCCCTATCCAGCGGAAGCGCGCAACATGTCTCAGGTGCATACAAGTTGCCTGGGAAACGGGTGCAGGGGAATCGTGGTCAGAAAGTTCTCTCTCTGTTTTTTTTTTTACGAGGCAGGCAAACATCGGTGCTTAGCACAACATTATTTTTTGCAAGCAGGTCGCGTGAAAGTAGTATATGTAGTAATGTGAAAAGGATGATTCATTGGCATTACCTTTCTTCAACTACAACCTCATTCCCTGAGTCCCACCCCTCCCCAACCCACTCCCTTTTTCTCTACGGAATTTCCCTGGGACGAGGCATAGGGGCGGCGAACTTTCCTAAGAAAATAAATTTCCTTTTTTTCCAAGAAATAAATTACGTCTCCATCCTGATTAAGTCTTGATCATTCGCCCATATCCTGGTTCTGATAGATGAAAAGACCCGGTGACGGATCGCTCTAGAGATGGTAGCCAACGTATTCGGTGACGTCACTATTGCCGACGCCAAGGCGGAAAGGAGAAGGAAATGAAGCAGAGTGACGAATGCAATAAAAGGAGAGGAGCGGAATAGGAGAAGCACTGAGAGGGAGGGTGATGAGGTGGCCAACCAAGATATCATGCACTGAATGAGGTATTACATAACATTGGATGGAGGCTGTTGGAAAATTTCCAAAGGAGAGTTAAATAAGAATTTAGCCTTCCTCGGTCCTGCTCCTTCCCATTTTCGCTTCTGCGGCGGCAGTCTTTCCAACTTATTTCTCATGTCGCAGTTTTGCAATAAGAATAAATATTTTAATCTGGGTTAGTGGGCAATGCATTGGGGTCATTCCACTTCAAATCGACCAGCGAGTGAGCTCGACCATCTCGGATTTTGACGAAAATCGGCATACACGTGAAGGAATCAATTTAAAGAGAGAAATTTCAACCAATTTTTCAACTCTCCCACAGGTCTCCAGATAAATGCATTTTAATGAGACATAATTTTCGCTCCCAGCGCCTTTACGGACTAGAATTGTGAAACAGTTTCTGCAGTAGCTTCCCCTCTAGTTAAGATATAAGCTTCATTCCAGTGTCATTTTAATTGTGAGATTACCATCATTAAATTTATTTCAGTCACTACTTTTCTAAGCTGAAGCTAAAAGTTCCACTTGATCAAACAATTTGATGAAGTTCAGTGGCTACTATCGAGACTTGCCACCTGGGGAATTCCTTGTTTCAATTATTTTATTTAAATGGTCCTGCTACGCCCTTTCTAACGAAACCAAATTCAAGGTTGGCACTCAATTGTTTCAAGTGATATGATAGTTTGTAGCGGTGGTACCCGAAATTCCACTCGATCGAACAGTCAGACAGATTTTGGCCACCAACATTTGCATCATGCCAACATGACTTTAATGTCATAATATTCGTTAAAAGTGCAATTCATGCCGGTTCTAACGCTTTAAAATTCAAGATTGGCATTTACTGACTTAATTAGATATCTCGCGGCAGTGACAAAATTATAATTCATCGATCAGCTGGACCGATTTCAGCGACTAAAATCTGTTCTTGACCCTTGATGAATCCAGAGTTATATTTCCTTAAAAGTGCACGTTATGCCTTGTGGTAAGCCTTTTATGTGAAATTATAGACAATTTTTTATGCACTTTTATCGTTTTCCTATACTGCTAAATTGTAAAATATTGCACAGAGTTTCAATAAAATTATTTGCATTCCACTATTATTATGTAAACAACTAATCAATTTCATTTAATTAAGTGAGTTTATTGGTTTGCAACTGTTCAAAAATATATATTTTGTACTTTGTATGCTATGAAAATAATAAAATGCTCAAAATTATAAACCAGCAAAATTTTCAGGCATAGAGCTACATAACATTCTGTTACACTCCAATGATTCCCAGGTGCAGCTTTAAATGCACTGTCGATGCCGTCAAACGGTTATATCACATGTAGCAGTTGAGAGGCCTCCTTGAATTTGGTTTCGCTAGGAGGGGCGTGGCAGGCCCTTTTCAATGATGTAAGTCGGGATTCGTGGAGTGGAAAGTGTTGGTGTCGGTCGCTGAAGTCGGTGAAAGTGGTCGAACTAGTGAAATTTTGGCACTGCAGGCGGACAAAAATATTCATATCTCGTCAAGCCATTGAGTGCCAATCTCGGATTTTGTATCGTCAGGAATGGCATACCGTGGCCTTTAAAATAAAATATTGAAACAACGAATTCCCGAGGTGGCAAGTGTCGATAGTAGCCACTGAACTTGATCAAACTGTTTGATCAAGTGGAACTTTTAGCTTCAGCTTAGAAAAGTAGTGACTGAAATAAATTTAATGATGGTAATCTCACAATTAAAATGACACCAGAATGAAGCTTATATCTTAACTAGAGGGGAAGCTACTGCAGAAACAGTTTCACAATTCCAGTCTGTATGGGCGCTGAGAGCGAAAATTCGATCGCATTAAAATGCATGTATCTGGAGATCTGTGGGAGAGACAAAAAATTGGTTGAAATTATTTCTTTAAATCGATTCCTTCACGTGTATGCCGATTTTCGTCAAAATCCGAGATGGTCGAGTTCACTCGCTGATCGATTTGGTGTGGAATCACCCATTAAATGAATTGCACAAGGTCCTCTCTGGGTTACGAGAGTTTCCTCCTTCCTCTAATCTGATTCGAAAGCAGATGAACTTCGTGAGAAATGATGAAATGGGAACCAGATCGAGTGCTTCCTCATCCGGATTTGTGCTTCCTCATCGAGTGCTTCCTCATTCCGTTATGTGAGCGTGGGAAAGGAGCAAATGGAAACGCGATGAAAGGCGGAAGATCATTCCTGCATGATCAAAGAGATATATCTTTCCCGCAAATTAAAACGGGAATTTCCTTCGGTCAAGAGTGGAATGGAACGAAGTGCACGGCCTTCATTTGAGGAGTCTCCGATGTCCTTTCCTTCTCCATTCCGGAATCTTCCTCTGGGTGGACTCAATTCGGCAGGAGAAAATCCGCACTGGATTTCGGCACTGTTGTCCTTTTCGAAAGAAACCATTTGTTTATCGATACGAACGGTCTCTCTATTCCCTCGACAGAAAATAGTGTTATTCGGAAATCAGTACTTAGCCTTTATTTAAATGAAAAGATGGTATGAATCCTCACGAGATCGCGATCGTCCTATTCCGGGACGATCGGATGCATTTGCAGCGATGGTGGATGTTCAGCGAGTCGTCCATTCGTCCTTTATGGCTCGGGTCGTTCGATACTCTCGTGTGAGGGGTGGGGGAATGCCTTCCGGGAGGAGGAAGAACCTCAAGCCAGGAATATTTTCTTCAGGGTTGGACATAGTTGCCTGCACATCTCGCCTATATGACTTCATTTTCCTCCTTTCCTCTCGGGGAAAATAAGCAAAAAATACAAAAGTTTTTCTCATAGGTCAATCCCGTCGGTCCACAAGGCCTCTCTCCCGCAGGAAAGGAACACGTGACCCCGAGAATGAAAGAAGAAAAGCGGAACGATCGACTTGCTTCGCGAAGGGGACCATAAACTCTCGTATAAGCATAATTTCATCAAGAATTCCCATCCAGAAAGGACTTTCCATCGTTCGTGAACTGGATGAGTACACCGAATCTCTAAATCTCGATCGCAAGAGAGCAATTTGCGATCCGTAATGAGAAGGA
Organism: Darwinula stevensoni; assembly: GCA_905338385.1. Taxonomy (NCBI): domain Eukaryota; kingdom Metazoa; phylum Arthropoda; class Ostracoda; order Podocopida; family Darwinulidae; genus Darwinula; species Darwinula stevensoni. Next base: position 15,727 of record CAJPEV010004376.1, on the reverse strand, counting down.
GCCCTATTGGAATTCTAATCGTTTTATGGGGTTCGTATCTTTTTGGATCCTTTAGGGTACCTATAAGATCGAATGTAATGTGAAAACCGATTCTCAAAGGCTTTCCCTTTCTTCAAATAGATTCAGAAAACCCTGTCACCAGCTAACTCCGATCAGTTGCTACCACGGGCAACCGGTCTCTTTCAACATGGGATATTAATTGTGTCAAATGAAAGGCTTCAAGTGTTATACATCATCAGTATACAAAAAGGGAACGAAGTACAGAAGGTCTTGGAACTTGCACTGCCCAATGTTCAATCTGCATTCCAAGCGTCGTTTGGCTGGTCGCCATCATCAATCAACGGATTGATGATGCCACGATATTATATCGCAGGAAAGGGAGGGAGTTTTTTCGACCGAGTGGGAAGACAGACTCAAATTGCACGAGGATCTCCTCTAGCCAGCATCTCGCGCCGATCTTGGACGTAGTCCCTAATAGTTTTTCCGCTTCCTTTATTATCCCATTATTTTTCCCGTATCACGGGCGATGGCTCTGCACTGGACTGCACTTGATTTATTTTTGCCTTCGCCTCTCTCGGTCGCGTCGGAAAGAAAAAGGACCGATACACGTCAAGGACAGACGCAAAGAGCTTCGCGTCGAGATGCCGACGGCGAAAAAGCGCCCCGTGATTACACGGAAAAATCTCCGGCTTTTTCATAGGACTCTCAGCCTAAGATAGTAGATCTCCGTCCTAATTGACTATAAATAGTCATAAGTAAATATTATGAACCGCTCCTTTGCGTATGCACTAGGAAAGGTAACCTTCCTGGGGCAGTTTTCCATCCCTGTGGAAGAACGTTCCTCAATGTGGGGTTCGCAAAACCATAGGGATCAGAGGAGAGGTTTCAGGTGGTCATTAATGTTCTAGGCAAAAATGATTAACTGACAATATAACAAATTAAAACTCTATAAAAAGCGTCCCTTCCGCCAATTTTTTCAATACTTACCTGAAAATTACTAGCACTATCCTAACGAAAATGCCTTATAGGATTCCTATGTATTCCTTTAGGACTATGGCCTATAGGGCACCCTATTGGCCTAATAAGGTTCTGTTTGGGACCTATATGGTTCCCTATAGGGCCTATAGGGTTCCCTATAGGACCTATAGGGTTCCCTATAGGACCTATAGAGATCCCTATAGGATCTGAAGGGTTCGCTATAGGACCTATAGGGTTCTCTATTAAGCCTCTACGGAACCCTATAGTATAGGGTTCTCTATAGGACCTATACGGAACCCTATAGGCCTATAGGGTTCCGTTTGAAGTTCTCATCTATGCCACTAGATGGTGGTACGCGGTTCTCGCATTTCTCAAAGTACAGAAGAGGGCCCTCCCCTTACCCATGGAATGATCTCACACAAGAGAGTTTTGTAGATCCCCAAATGTCTCGCCTTGCTTCATTCTAGCAATCAATAAACTTGGACACTTCCTTGTTTGTCATCCCCATCTTCCAGATAGAATCGTGGAGTCCAGGCCAGAAATATGCCTACATTCCCTACTAGCTATGGTCGCGCCTTCGGCGCTCCAATACCTTGGATAATGATTAATTCATTAGTTTTTTGCGAAATGGGAGACACGTATTTAAAGTACGTTCCCATTGAAATACGTGACATATGGGGACGAAAGTCTTGATTTTTATCAAAATCATTACTTCTATGATTCTATGCGTGCCTAACTTTAAATATTTGTGTCCCTTTTTGCAAGGGTGGAGAATATATATTGAAATACTTCCCTCCAATAATCTGCACTAATGAGAGATACTTCAAAAGCAGGATTTTTCCTGTACTCAGCCATTAAAGGGATACTTCTGAGTGAATATTATATTTTTTGTCTCTGTTTCGTTGGATCAAAAATAATTCAGGAAAATTGGACTGAAAGAAGTGCCCTGATGGGTTTTAACGAATTTTTTCTTTTAATGTAGACCCAGGGACCTCCATACCACCCAGTTTCAGCCTCATACGTTTCCCCTTTTTGCTGGCGGAAAAAATATATTTGCAAAAGCGACCCACCCAAAAGCTTTGCTCTGAGGAGACGCACAAAAACAGTTGAATTTTTCCTTAAATCAACATCACGTCCGTTATGCATGCGTCAGCTATATTTCTATTTCTGCCTAATTCGGTAGGATATGAAAAATTCTTTGTATACGTTACGTCTCCAAGAAATATGAATCCCACAATTATTTTGGAAATTTGACGTTTGACATTTCAGCTCAGTGTGTCAACGGTCACGTTCTTGCCAGGTTTCAGCTTTCCATATGTCTTCATTTGAAGCAAAGAGAGCTATTTGAAAACATGTTCCCCGAAAGGTGGTTCCCTATGGCATGCATCACCATCCATCACCACCACGTTCTCTTAGGCCCGTTTAAGTCATCCGTCCGGTTTCAGAGTGGAATGCTTCGCTCGAAAGGCGATTAAAATCAGTCGGTTTCAGGGCGGAAAAAGCAAAGGAGGTGGATCGAGGCTTGGAATCTGCCTCCCCTCGTCTAGCAATGATCGAGGCCGTGCACTCTTCGAGGAAAATTCATTCCATTCGTTCGCCACGGTCGCTTTCGAAAGCCGGAAATCGGGCGTTAAGGGCAAACATTCCCACCGCTGTTCTGTTTTGGCTACGCGATGCGCTCACACCCTACCTTTGATGCATGTCATGCAAGGTCCTCATTCCTCGTGCATGGAGCAAAATATCATGTTCCTGACGTACGAGAGAACGAAGTTGATCCGTACTTCCCAGCCCATTAGCGCGGTTTTGGAGGGATTCCAAGCGAGACGAGTGTGCAGCTAACACCTTCAAAGGCTTCGTAGTGATTGTCATCGGAATTCCTGGAATCGAATGTGCAGTCCGCAGACCATAGGAAGAACTCGAACGCGCAGTTACCCTCGTGAACCGGAGGGGAAGCTATCGCCACCTACCGCTTCGTCCAGGAATTGAAGTTGCATTCCATCTCTTGCAGATGTCGAAACACCAAAACGTGCAAGGAGGCAGGGGAAAATGATACCCTGCAGCTAACGAAAGGTCAATCACTTGTGAAAAGTAAATGTAAAATGCAGGCAAGACATGGGAAAAATTTAGGTGAGTCACACGTAAAACGGCGGTAAATAAGGGGCGAGCGGTAACATTCTCTTACGGAAATGTCTTATAGGTTCCTATAGGCAACATAGAGTTCAGTTTGGGACCTATAGAGTTCCCTATAGAACCTATAGGGTTCCCCATAAGGCCTATAGATTCCCTATAGGACCCAAAGGGTACCCTATAGGACATGTAGGGTTCGCTATAGGACCTATTGGATTCTCTATAGGACCTATAGGGTTCCCTAGCACGTCTACTTCCTTCGGAAGGAAGAAGTAGTATTCCTCTCGACCTAAGGAAATAGAAGACAGAACCAGCGAGTACGTCTCTTTACTGAAACTCCTTTTGGATAGAGTCTACTCAGGTTAGTATCAGTGTTTTGGGGCGCTTAGTATTTAGGTCCACCTGGGCCGAAGAAGAATAAAATCTATGAGGTCCTAGCCGTTTTACTTCGTGAATCAGTAAGGTGTGACTTTATTTAAGTCGATATTATATTTACATCCTATCGGAAGGGCTAAGGACAGATGCCCCGAAGATCATAAGGCGTTTGCGGATCCAGCTGGCCGGATGGGCCTTATCAGGTGTCCGCGTGCGAAAGTAAGAGCTGAGAGTTAGTGGAGGTTAGCGAAGGGAAGTTTGAGAGTCTACTCAGTTTCGTACGTGGTTTTCAAAAGGAATAAGGGCATATTTCTTCTAATGTGGGGATAATAAATGATGAAGTGTCCGCGTTGATAGGTTTCTATACCGAGATTAACTGAGACATACGGTGAGGTACTAAACACGCCTGCGATGGACGATTCCAAGGAAAGAGGAAAGGNTCCTATAGAGAATCCTATAGGTCCTGTAGCGAACCCTACAGGTCCTATAGGGAACACTATAGGTTTTATAGGGAACCCTACGGGTCCTATACAGAACCCTTTGTGTCCTATAGGGAATCTATAGGCCTTATGGGGAACCCAATTGGTTCTATAGGGAACCCTATAGGTTCTATAGGGGGATCTATAGGTTCTATAGGGAACTCTATAGGTCCCAAACTGAACTCTATGGGGCATATAGGATCCTATAGGATTCCTGTAGGTTCCTATAGGATTCCTTTAGGACTCCTATATGTTCCTAAAGGAATATATAGGAATCCTATAAGACATTTTCGTAAGGGTGCCTTTCCTCTTTCCTTGGAATCGTCCATCGCAGGCGTGTTTAGTACCTCACCGTATGTCTCAGTTAATCTCGGTATAGAAACCTATCAACGCGGACACTTCATCATTTATTATCCCCACATTAGAAGCGGATTCATGGAGCCCAGGCTACAAACGAGCTCATATCACCGATAATATTCATTTACAGAAATGGGGCAATTCCATTCAAAAGGAGTTCTAGAATAACTTTGCGGATTCGCTTCCCCGATTTTTCGTCCTGAGGTCCGAAAGAGAAAACTAGAAATTGAGTTCGTGTAGATTCCATGAAACATCATGGGGCAGACCTTTCCCTGAAACGTACTATAGTTAGTACTACGATAAGGTTGCAGCAGCAAAAAAGCGGAGATACGTGGAATGGCACCTCCATACGCCTCGTTTGCACTGTGCTTTCACATGGAGAAAAGCAATCATGACTCTGCTTGCCGCGGGCTTGCAATACACACAAGCCACCCTGGACCCACAGATGTATTAGACTGGGTGCCACAGAAAACGCGGACATTTATGTTACGCCCCACGCATATTACACCCGTAGCGCACGTGTACGTGTGTCGCTCGTGAACGTGGGCCAAGCTTGGAACATCTGACCGTGCAAAGATAAAGGGTGGATTGCATGAAACTGTCATTAGCGAAATAGAGCTTTAAACCTCCTTTAGCACCGCTAAAGGAGGTTTAAAGCTCCACTCTTGTGGAGTGCAGATGATGAAGTGGAGATGCGTGTGCTTTCGTCAGAAATATAATGACCGACTGGTAACCTGAATTGGAACCGTCTTGGACCCGCCGACAACCCTGACCTGTCATTCCACCTCCTTTGCCGGATTTTATGAAGTCCCAATTAGCACCTTGTAAAAATCCCCTCACCTCCTCTGTCGGTAAATTCTCCGGCCTCATTCATCAATTCCTTTGTCAGGCAGCTAAGCCTTTTTTAAAGCGGGGAATGAACTTCAATCGAGAGTTAATTTGAAATTGCAAAACCAATTTTACGATAAGGTCGGGCAAAAAAATTTTGAATTTCATTGTAAGAGAAGTTCGGTGTGGACCGGTGTGGACTAGACGACCAGGACTCGGTGGCACATCGTCATGAAAGCGGGTCGGGGAACCAAGTGAAAACGGCACGGAGTCTTATTTGGGACCCCACAAATACACATTTATGGGCCATTTGTCTAATATAGCTGACATGAATGGGAGAGGGAATCAGCGGGGGAAGGCGTCGCTCTCTCGCCGCCGAGGGATGTTGGATGCCGACCGACGTCTCCTTTTCACCGGGATTTAATAGCTCGGGCAATAAAGCTCGCTGGGGTTCCTTCTCCCATTCTCGCGTCTGGACGGATGATGCTCGTGTGGTGTGGAAGGAGTCGATAACCGTTCATGGAGTGGGGGATGACCTTAAATTTAGGGCAAATTTTCCCCTAACAGAAATGTCCTATAGGAAACCTATAGACTTTCCTATAGGTTTTTGGAACACGAAAAACCCAGAGGATCCTATAGGATCCCTATGGGGTCGTATAGGACTCCTGACCTATAGGATTCGGGGAGGATATTTTGGGTTTCGAAACCCTGGCATTATGACGGGAATGGCAACCGGGCTCAGTATTGGTACAGGATTTTGATGAAAATCAATTACCGATTAGGGGGTTTTCCATGGAGAAGAATTTGCATGACTATTATTAATATTGCCCAGGCCCACATACATCACTGGATTCCAGAGGATAGCGCGTCAGCTTCCTTCAGTAGAGAGCAGTATCATTCTTCTCTCGACCTACGAACTCGTTTCTTTTCTGAAACTCCTTTCGAACAAAGTTCGCTTTTTCTCGAACGTAGTTTTCAAAGGGAATATGGGCACATTTCTGGCCTGGACTTCATGATTATATCTGGAAGATGGGGATGACAAATAAGGAAGTGTCCACGTTTATTGATTGCTACAATGAGGCAAGCGAGACATTTGGGGATCTACTAAACTGTCTTGTGAGTGATGATTCCATGGGTAAGGGGAGGGCACTTTTGTGTACTTCCAGAAATGCGAGAAACCTTTACCTCCATCTAGTGTCCTAGAGGAGAACTTCAAACGGAACCCTATAGGGCTATAGGTTCTAAAGGGAGACCTATAGGTTTTATAGGGAACCCAACGGGTCTTATACGGAACCCTTTGGGTCCTATAGGGAACCCAATAGGTTCTATAAGGGACTATATAGGTTCTATAGAGAACCCTATGGGGTCTACAGGGTTACCTATAAGCCCCATGGGAACCTATAGGATTCCTATATATTCCAAAAAGGAATGCATAGGAATCCCATGAGGCATTTTCGTGAGGGTCAGCACATCGGAATTGGCTAATATTGATATTTCCTCCTTAAATCATCCAAGCGGTTGGTATAGTATTTGAAGAAAAAGTTGACTTGTGCCAAGTTAATGAATGGGTGACGGCTGAGAGGAATCCGAGGACTTAATCATGTTTTTGATATTTGAAGGTAAATATTAATATTAAAGAATAGTGATGAAAATAAAAAATACCCTTCTCAAGGAAAAACAGACGGAAATGATGTCCACCCCCTCCTACGGTCGTAAATTCTATATCTCTCTGTTTCTTTTTTTTCCCCCTTTCCGACCGTTTCCTTCCGACCTTGGTCGTCCAGAGCAAGGTCACGCTTCACTTCCCCGGGATGTTTCAGACCTTGGACATCGGCATGGCCGTGGTCCTCGCTCTCATCATCGTCCTGACCGTCGTCGGGAACGTGCTCGTGCTGGTCGTGATCAAGGTCACGCCGTCCATGAGGAGCCCCATGCATCTCCTCACGGGGAACTTGGCAGTGAGTTACACCGTGACGGGACTTCTGGTTCTGCCGTTCTCGGCACTCGTTCAGTTCGGCGGAGAGTGGAAGTTCGGCCATGCATTCTGCCATATTTGGGCCTTCCTGGATAAACTATGTTGCGGAGCGACGGTATTATCCCTGTGCGTGATTGCAGTGGACCGATACATCGGAGTGAGTCGACCACTATCGCACGACCGGATCGTGAGCCGTTTCCGGACGCAATCGGCCATCGCCCTCACTTGGATCATCAGCTTGGCGATGAGCCTGGGAGTACTCGTTGACTTGGAGGGAAAACCGACCAAGATGAAATTTTGCTCCGTGACGGTCGACACCAGATACATCATCTTCAGAGCCATCGTGAATATCCTCATTCCTTCCATCGTCCTCCTCGTCTTGTATTGGAAAGTGTATCGAAAAGCCGTTGCGGCTTTGAGGCGGGGGCGAGACGAATCGGATACCGAGTCCCTGAGGATCCATCGTTGGGAAACCAGCACGACTTCGATGAAGCGGTCCCCGTCCGTCGATCAGGTCCGTGACCGGAGTTTCGACTCCTGTTTCGGTCACGTGGATCATTCCTCTACCGTCGACGAGGCCCATAGGAATTTCCGTCGGGGCACGTTGAAGACGAGGTCCTGCGATCACCTGCACAACCGGCATCGTCGTTCCACCGTGTCGTTCGACGACACTCAGAGGTGAGACCGGAACATTCGACTAAAAATGCGTTCGTGTAACTTCGAGACCAACGCATACCAGCGGAATGTGTTAATTCGAACCGGTTAGACGAACCTGAGATCCTGCCGTCTGGCGGTGAAAGTGAAAGGAGTTGCCGAGAACCTGTCTGTTACGATATGCGTAGATATTGTTGCGGGATTTGTACGTTTTTCATTGAGCGGCATCTCCCTGGAGAATGCGGCATCGCCTGGAGAATGCGGCATCGTCCGGATCTCCACGGTGACAGAAATCCGAGCTCGATCCTCGACTCTCGTGCCGGTTAGATTTAGAATATACCATTTTTCACTGCTCGTGCCAAATCCACTCCCGGCCGACACGCCGAATCCATTTATCTTGTCAGCAACCGCAAAATGAAGCGTGAAAAGTTTAGCCCCATCGTGGTTTCGCCCCTCGCTCGCAAGAGGCAACAGTTTTTTCTAGGTTGGCTCGTGCGATTTTCAAAATGACTGTTTCTTAGTAATTGGTACTTTTTTTTTTACTCAATCCAGGATTGTTGTAATGCCTTGAAGTTAATAATGGCGATGAAATCGATATTTTGCGCTCATGGAAAGAACGGGGGCAACAGAGCAGCTTTCTCGGTTTCGAAACGATGCGATGCCCTGTTCGCCGTCCTCTTCGATCAACTCTATTCCTTCGGGGACATTGGAGAAGATGAGAGTGACGAGACAGGGAATCTAGATTGCGTGCATTGCTCCTTCCGGCTGTCAAGGGAGAGGAAGAGTCAGTCGGATGCTTTCCCAGGGCATTCATCGACGTACAAAAAATGAGGAGTCTGGGCTGATCGCCGCCGTCACCGCATGTCAGGAGACAAACGCGAACTGCGGTGCATCGAAGACGAACGAGGCTTTTCTCTTCCTTTTCTTGGAGTTTCAATTTCTTTTGGGTGCTGAAGCAGAGATGCTTTCCAGGTTGTGGGATGTATTCTTTTCATTACATTTCACAGCCGCGCTCTAGAATTCAAGTCGCTAAATGATGGGGAATCTCGTCGGGGGGACGTTCTCGCTTATTCATTCTGCCTCGCCTATTCCCGAAAAATCTCTTTCGACGCCACGTTATAGGGACTGTGAACACTCAAATCTCTCTCGTATTTTCAGTAGAACTACGTCTAGTACAAGAGGTAACAGTTTCCCTGCATTGGATTTCAAGGAAACAGATACATTTTTTTAACTATTTTTTTTTTCAGCGTTTCGACGGGCGACACCATACAGGGGCCTCGACGCGTCTCCTTCCTCCGTCGGAAGATGAGCTTCGACGAGGTGCTCACGAGGCCGTGGATCTCCTTCCAGAGCGTCTTCTCCGTCAGGTCCAAGGACCGCCAGGAGAGGAAGGTGCGGATGCAGGCGAAGGCAGCCAAGACGACGGCCGTCATGGTGGTCGTCTTCATCGTCTGCTGGTTCCCGCGCTTCGTCGTCCAGTCGCTCGGTGAGGCCCTCGTTCGTTTTCATCGCGACGCTCGGGTTGGCTACGAAAATCTCCGGAACGAAGCGATGCTTCTCGTGGTTTCATTTGGCAGTCATGCTTCATAACAAAACGTCAAGCGGTACTGTAAAAGGATTCTATGAGAATGCCATTAGATCGAATACTCATTTAAAAATGAAATTCGCACTCTCAAGCGCATACATGCACATATACTCGCGAAATCATACTCATGCACGCAAAGTGAATCTTAAATAAGAAGTCACATGGGAAGTCCTCGACGATAAATTATTACATCCTACGGAATTCGCGATTCCTTAGTCTTTCCTTACGGAAATGTCCTATGGGAAGCCTACAGACTTTCCTATAAGTTTTTGAAACAGGAAAACCTATAGGATCCTTTAGGATCCCTGTAGGGTCGTATAGGACTCCTGATCTATAGGATTCTGGGAAGATTTTTTGGATTTCGAAACCCTGGCGTTACAGCGGGAATGGCAACTGGGGTGTATATTGGCGCAGCATTTTGATGTAAATTAATTTCAGACTAGAGGTTCCCCCATGATAGGGGAACTTGCATTCTATATACTTGTACTGCCTAGGCCTGTATATTTTATTGTCCAGGCCCGTATATGTCGCTAGAATGCGTAGAATAGCGCGTACGTGTTCTCATAGGGAATATGAGCATATTTCTGGCATTGACTACATGATTCTATCTGGATGATGGGGATGACAAATACGGAAGTGTCGAAGTTTATTGATTGCTTCAATGAGGCAAGACGAGACATTTGGGAATGTATCCATGGAAAAATAATTTCAGTTTAAAATGTTTCCATTGATAAAGAGGAGGGCACTTTTGTGTACTGTGAAAAAGGCGAGAACCCCATACCTCCATCTAGTGGCCTAGAGGAGAACTTCAAACGGAACCCTATAGGTCCGATAGGTTCTAAAGGTAGACCAATCTTTCTTTCTTTCTTTTTCCTGTGCACTTGGGGAAATGGAGCCTCTATATCACAACTTACTTTAATTTGAACGGGACAATAATTAACCCTTTCAAGAGCAACCGGGTTGATGTTCGTTCTCGAATTCAAAATCGTGAAATTGTTCTTGACGAACTATCAATAACTGAGCTCCGCGTGAATTTCTTGTCAGACATGTTGTGTCCTCAGTGCGGAATCCCGGAACCGCTGCTGGCGGCGTGCTTCTGGCTGTGCTACTCCAACTCCTTGCTCAATCCGTTCGTCTACGCGGTGGCGTCCAAGGAGTTCTGGAGGGAGCTGCGGAGGCTGCTCTCCCGGCGCTGAAAGGAGACAACACTTTACAACATTGACTAAGAATGCCACCTCACCTACCTCTTCCAACTCGTGTCCCTTCTGCTACCAAGCCTCCTTCTGTATTCTTCATTTCTCTCTCAGATGTATAATTCCATAAACTATCTCTCGACGTGGCAATTTTTTTTTTTAATGTCTGGATGTTCGGGCGAGCTTTTCACGTGAACCTTCAGTGTATTCATGTTCAATCGATTCTCATTTCCTCCTATGGTGATGTCTCTTGTCATTGTTTGTTGTTTGCATGGCTTCATATTTCTTTCTTTTCCAGGTGATGGCTTCCTTCCTCTACTTTGATGCCAAATGGAATTTGCGTGATACCAGTTGCAACAATTCTTGATTCTTTATTCGAGCGAAAAAAGTTTAACGTCGCAGGGCGAGCGGAATGGTGAGCGGAATTTTAGGTGATATCACCGTAATTGGTGGTAGTTCTTTCAGCACAGACGATCATGTGCATTGTGGATTTATGAGATCTAAACTGGCAGTATTTTTGACTAAATTTATGCTAATTACACTGACATATTCGTATTCACATGCCGACTCAGCACGTCTAAAATATGACCAAATTTGCGAGATAAAAATAAAACGATTAGTCCTGGATTTAATTTGATTCGACAGTGAAGAAAAAATGCATTTAGATAGAGGAAGAAATACTTATATATACAAATGCCTATATACATTTTTTAAACCAAATTTTAAATCTTTTGAGGGGAAATATATTTATTTTGATACCCTCGCCAACATCCGACTTCGTATTTTCATGGGAAAATTTTCCTCCTCTCCTAATATATTTGTTCACAAAGGGAAAGGAAGTTCATTTTCTGTGTTACCTTTGGTAAAAGCAGATGGATGAGACGACAAGCCATTTTTCTGCACTGATATTTTGCAACGGAAATAAATGAGATTCGATGAAAAAATTCTAATTATTGTTTTGCATATGTTAGTTACAAATTCCTCATACACGGAGATCTCCCAGTCTGCGTCTCTCTATTCCTATTGAAATTTGTATCAATATTAACTGCTATAACATTACTAATTGCCATTATTATACTTCGCCATATGACTAACTGCTGAAATGCTTATAGAAATGCACGACCTCATTCGACCAAACTGAATTATCGCAGCTACGAGAAAAACTTTCAGCTTGTACATGACTCCATCGGCATTTTCTCGCCGCTGTTCGTCGCATTCGAAGAAAGCAAAGAAAACGTAAGATGTCTTGGAGCAAGATGTGACATCATTTCTTCTCGCCAGTCGAAAATGGCAATCGCTCGCTTTGAAGGGTCGTGGATCAATTTCACGTATTACAAATCGACGGAAGTTCGCATGTGTTCACGAGGCAAGTGTTTTCTACGTGACTCCACTAAAGGCTTGTAGTGGAGACTATGATGGTGAAACTCCATGCTAAATCCGTGGGGAGGCATCTGTTTCACCCGAGTGAACGTCGGATACCGACTTGGAGTGAATATTTCTCTTCGCTCGCCTGTCAACCTGTCGGGTTGAAGCCGACAAGGGCGACGTTTCGAAAGTGTCGCCTTCGTTGGTTTCCCGCTGTTCGACTACTTCTTTCAACATCGTCGCACCTTAGGTAGCCTCCTACCTCGACAAGTGCTATTGCTCACGCATTTTTGGGGAGTTCCACCTGAAATCCTGGTCTCAAGCCTGCAACCCTGAACCCTACAAAGGAATATTATCTTCACAAAAGCAATAAATAAAGAGGGGAAGCATTACAACCGTTAACTTCTTTTTATTGGTAATTAATTGGAATATTCAATTCGAAACTTCATCGAGTATAATGAAGTTCCTTTTTTGCCTCAAATGGTCAATTCAGGATTCGACAATGAGAACGACACAAATCTCATTATCAACACACGGACGACATCCACATTTCAGAAAAGGAAATTCAATTTCGCACGTGCTGCACGAAGCAGAAGGGGGGGGAGGGGGGAAATTTTTCAACAAAAAAAAATTAATTTGAGTTTCCCTTGAGTTCCGATTGATCTTCTATCGGGTTTCCATTTCCTCCCTAATTAAATCTGTCTTCATCAAAATTGTTCGCTCGTATCTTGTAACAGATCTAATGGTAAAGGACCCCGTTACGGGTCTTGCTAGGTTTGGGAACCTATAGACTTTTCCATTAGGTTCTTGAAACACAAGAAACCTGCAGGATCCCTATAGGATCCTATTTGACTCGTGACCTGTAGGATTTGGTGAGGGTTTCGAAACCCTGGCAGTACAACCGTGGTTAATATTGATGCTTTTTTCGCTGTAAATTCATTACCGAGTTTGATTCAGTTTTCCACTGGTGGGACATTAGCATCTTCAGTACTAGTACTGCTTGCACTAGTTTAACTCTCTGCCCGAGCGCACATCTGTCTCATGGATGGGCAGTATGGAGAATCCTAGATCTCGCTTGCTTCCGTAGAGAGTGCATAATCATTCTTCAAGAAACCTAAGGAAAATGCAGACAGAACCTGCGCGTACGACCTCTCCCTGCAGTTATCTTCGAATTCGTTTATTTCTTCCTCGTATGGGGAAATAGGAATATGTGCTAATTTCTGGCCTGGACTCCATGATTCTGTCTGGATTATTGAGATAGCAAATAAGGAAGCGTTTTAGTTTTTTATTGCTACAATGAGGCAAGGCGAGACATTTGGGGAGACACAAAACCCTCCTGCGACAAATGATTCCATGGAAAGAGAAAAAGGGCACTTTTGTGTGCTGCGAGAAATCCGAGACCCATACCGCCATCTAGTGGCCCCAAAAAAATTTTCAGTGCAACTTAGGCACAGTGGATCATCGCATTGGTTCGATATTGGATCGATGATTGAATGGCAATATTTCGAAACCGATATTTAGCCGATCTTGGCAATATTGGCCAAGGAGCAGCCAACGTACTCAATGTTAGCCCAGCATCGAGCCAATATCTGGTGCTACAGGGGTGGGGAGTGAGCATTAAAATATGTTAAATTACGAAGTTAACCCAACGTTAAGCAAGAGTTGAAATTCAACATTCATCTGAGAATTGCGATAAGCGACATTTAAATATTGAATTACTCTTAGATGCAATGCCCCCACGACCCTGGGAATGTTCAAACTTTTATACAATAACGTTTATACAATCCCGATTGAATATTCGCTTGTTACCTAGGTCCTTCCTCTTCCCCCCAACAAAGTTACGGATAATGGGGAGAAGGGGGGGATTAGGGGGATTAGGGGAATTAGGGGGATTAGGGGGATAGGCACCTAGTGGGCCTTCATTTTCTGTCTTCAAGATGTCCCATCCAATTAGACTTCGCCTCCGTTCTCTAAAGTCTTTCCTTGAAAGGAAGGGAGGTTCTGGAGTCGGTCCCCTTCAGTCATGAGTTTGGCTTCAAACATTTTCATGGTAGAACTGTGAATAGAAGTTCAGCGCCTTGTCACAGAAGATATGTGCTCAAACTGGGACGCCTTTTCATTTCAGTCCGAAACGAAAGACTGCAAAACATGTAGAAAATTCAGGAATGGAAAACGTCAACGGTGTTGTATTACCGTTTGTCCTTACGGAGAATATTGCACTGGAACCTGTGCATGTCAATGAAAGTGGTCCTTTTCAATAGCAAACATAGACTCCTTAGAATTCGATAAATTGATTAAATATTTGGGAAAGAAAGCCGAGGAAAGGAAAATATTTACATTCTAGTTTCACATGAATTTGATGCTTTGATCGAGTGATCGTGATTCAATAATATTTTTCCGAATTTCGGAACTGACCAATGCCATTTCCCCCGCCCCCGCCCCCGCCCCCCTTATTCGAGGACGTTCCTACGCCTATGATAGGTCCAATGAGAAGCCTAGAGGATAATATACGATTTCTATAGGAATCTCATTGACTCCATATAAAAATGCGAGCTTCCAATAGGAATCCAATAGGAACATATAGGAAACCGATAGGATTCTTATAGAATTCCTATAGAATTCCTATAGTACATTTCCGTCAGGAAATTGGAACTTCAAACATTTCCTCTAGGAAATTGATATCCCATTGAAAGCTCAGTTCGCGGAGGGGGGGGGGGCGCACTATCAAAAGATGGGATGAAAATAAAACATGATCCGAGTGAGCGAGCTGACACCCGCTGCAAAAATCAATAAATAATGCTGGAGCATCAGGATTGCATTCCCAGAGTCCTGGAAAAAGAGCCGGAAAGGCCTTTGTCCTATTTCCATGAAACGAAGTGCCAGAAAGGCCCCGCCCCGCCTCGCCCCGCCCCGACCTGTAAATCCTGCTACTTTGTTGCTGGCCTGCCTCGAGGGCCTTCGTCTGGCAGTTGAGAAATTTGAACAAATTTCTGAAAAAGTGATTAATTGTGCAAAGGATACGTTTCCAAAACGCACATTTAAAACGAGAATACAAAATTTTCCAGTCTCTATCGTTCCAGTGAGGGTCTCCCGGTTTCAGAAACGCAAGAGTATTGGTGGCCTTCAGCTTCTCGGAAAGGAGATGTCGGTCGCGGAAAACGGGAAATTTCCTGAAAAAAAAAACGAATAAATTTTGAGTTCTTCCACCGCTGAAGTCCACCAAAGTAGGAGATGAAGGGAACGCGGCCGACCGGCGATTTTGCACGCGACGAGGCGGAAACGGAGAGAAAAGGTGGCGGAACGACGAATGGAATGAAAGGGGGAAAGCAAAAGGGGAAGGGAGAAACAGGGAGGGAGGGATCGAGAGCGAGAGGGAGAGATCGTGGCCTAGCAGTGTGCCCCAGATGATGCATTATAAAACGACGGATGGAAGCCTGGAGATTCTCCAACGGAGCATTGAATAAAAATGAAGCTTCACTTAATCTTGCTCTTTCATATTTGTACTCCCGCGGCGTCATCCATTCCGACAAGAAATTACCATTTCCATCGGTGGGAGTGTGGATTCGCGAATGCATTAAAGGAATTATATATTCTTCGATCTTTTCTGGGGCACACAAAGTTTTCCTTATCCTCCCTCCCTCCCATCTGGAGTCGAAGCAGATGAGGAACTTCATGAGAAATAATGGAATGGGAATTGGGGGAACAACCGCTTCCACATCCAACAAAGTCGGTGTCGGTAGCGAGGGATGCAGGATCTAGGTGAGAGCCCTTACGAAAATGTCTTATAGGATTCCTATATATTCCTAAAGGA
>CAJPEV010004375.1:0-22664 GCA_905338385.1 Darwinula stevensoni | reverse complement strand
TTCTCGTTGAGGAAAAAAAAGGAGAGGAAAATGTTGGAATTCCGTCGATCCGATGCATCGATAGACGCAGTTTCTCTCAAATAAATTCCCGACTCGGCAAAAATCGTCTGAGAATCTCTTTTATCGCAGCCGCCAGCCACGCGAGCCATCGCGGTTGTTTTCGCCGCGAAAATTTTACGCTGATTTGTGGAATTACGAAAGATTTGAACGCCCACCTGCGACACTCCCGTAATGAATCCCTGCTAATTAATACATCATTTGGTGTTTCCTGGGGGTACAATTAGCGCAATTAGGACAATGGCGCAATTAGTCCAGCAGAACACGTTCTTCCGTCATCAACAATTTTAATGAACCCCCCCACTTCCTTGCTAGCATGACGCAACCGATCGTTTTCACTGCGGATGATCGATATCGGCGAAATACTCGTGCTTCGTTGCGTAAAACCGCTCAATTAAAATCGCATAATGAGGTTGCGCCCACAGAGTGACCCTCTCATGATGCAACCGTGAGGAATTACGGGCACGGCAGTTTTTGCAGTACTGCTTCGGTCTTCAGTACCTCTGGAAGCCGTGCGTCCGAGCGGAGACGAATGTTCATTCGTCTTCGAAGGGAGGGGATTTGCAGGAAATTTGGAGGGAATTTGGAGGGAATTTGGAGGGAATTTGGAGACTGAGGTGACAAGAAAATGCGATGCAGCGCAGGAGTTGGGCCTTCATTCAGGGATTGGTCACCTTTCTCATGATGAATCGTTCGAGGCGGGCCCGTTGCAGCTCGTTCCGATGCAGTTTACATGTTTTAGCCGGCAACGAAGCGTGCGAAATCGAAAGGAATCCTCGGGCGGTTCGGGTTAAACGTGGTATGAGAGAAGCTTCGCTCGATCGATGCGACTGCTCCGAAAGACGTCATCGCTTGGCAATGCACCGCTTTCGTTCTGCGACACTCTCGCGGTTCGATGGCTTCGTGATCGCACTGCAATATGCTAAGGATCGGCTCGAGAGGCCATCTCTGACGTCACCGTCCGTTCCTCCACAGCGAGATTCAGAGCAACGGGACGCTGAGGCTGGAGATCAAGACGGATGCGTGTGCCGGGACGGAGACGGAGGTGAACTATCTGGAGCATGTCCAGGCTGTCGTCACGGCGAATACCAGCAGACGAGGGGATTTGCAGCTCTTCCTCACTTCGCCTATGGGGACTCGGTACGGTTTTCGTTCGATCGGGCGTTTCGAGACGATTCGATGATGATCTGAAGTTGCAACGATTCGAGGCTTGCGAGCCTTGGTCGGTCGAAGTTCCTTCGTAGGCTTCCCATGAAGTCGGCCGGAAGGGCATAGGGTATGAGTGATGGGGCGACCATCCGGCATCTATCCGGTTATCGGTGGCATCTATCCGGTTATCGGTGGCATCTATCCGGTTTCGCTTGAGCGATCGCTAGATGCTCCTTCGTGTGATGAGAACTTTCCGATAGAAAAGTTTCTACCTGGCGCGGATGTTATCAAGAGGCACTCTGTTTCTTGCACTTTCAATTTTCATCGCGCTCAAGGCAATATTTTTCTAGTTATCGTCAGACCGTGACTCCATAAGTTTGGATGGGCGGCAATTAAAATGAATGAATGAATCGTCAGACCGCGAAAGTGGGAACAGTCACAGACACAGATACAGACACAGACTCAGACAGGACCTTGACTTTTCGCTCATTTCCTGGCGTGGTCGTGGTAACCAGTCCAACTGTTCTCGATGATTGCCTGGCGTGGGCGTAATAACTCTTTCAAGGGCATGCTCCTGATTGAGAATTTCCTGCCATCTTCCTGCTGTTAGCGAAGACGTCAGTCAGTCTGACAGACCTTTCGATATGATCGTCGGCTATGAATTCTGCAGAATCTTTTTTTCTGGAATTTTTGCGCAAATGCCCTGCCAGGATGGGGTAGAATTTTAGGCTAGCCCAGGAAATGAGTCAAGTGGTCTGTAGGTTTCCTTATTTGCTGAGAAGGCCCAGCGAAACAACAAGGGACTTCATTAAAGGCTTATTCTAGCCTGCTTCGTCAGGCCGCGTGGTCGTGAAATTTGCACAGCAGCAGCTTTTTGCAAGCATTCGCAGGCCATCGTCGGTCATCCATGCGCCAATTCTCTCTCGGTAAAAGGAGCGAGAAAAACCCCAAAAAGGCACAACTCCAGGAGAAGACGAGGATCTTATTTATTTATTTATTTTAAAAGGTTAATTGCACGACGTGAAAAATTAATTAAGGTGCCTTCGTTTTCCTGTCTTCTGAGCAGCTACTGCCATTCGATGTCATGATGAACGACCGCAGCAATTTCCTAATCTATTTTTGCACCGCCAGGTCGATGATTCTGAGCACGAGGCCAAGGGATGACGATAACCGGGATGGTTTCATGAAATGGCCCTTCATGACTTCGCACACGTGGGGAGAATATCCTCGGGGAAAATGGATCCTCGAGGTGAGTCCTTTCTCCTATCGCTCCTCTAGAGGCTAAGCGGGATCGCATGCGACCGATGGGAAATGTTGACTGTCGGTGTTAACCCTTTGACCGCCAAGCCCCGAATGTACTCGTTTTCTAACTTTCATCTCTGGGCGCCAGGCCCGAAAAAAAAACGGTGGTCAAAGGGTTAAAAGCCTTTCGCCACATTTTCTGATCGTAGTCCATGTCAGTCGTGGAACTAAGTCTAGCATGAGGTACGTATGGTCTGTCCAGGCGGAATTCAAAGGAAAGGAGCCCCAACGAGGAGTGTTGAAGGAATGGATCCTGATGGTCCACGGAACCAACGAACCACCTTACCGCAACCTCCCCGCCCCGGACCCCTATTCCAAGCTGGCCGTCGTCAAGAAGGCTCACGAACTCAGACACTGAATGGAAACACACTCGCTTGTATATATCTACCACGTCCGCCATCACGATCAGCTATCCACGTATCCTCCACCTATAACGAGGATCCAAGAGAACAGGAACAAAACCGAACGATCGCACCATGTTGGCTGTTGTCTGCTCTATCGTGCTTTTATTCCGGTCTAGCAAAAAGGCCTCTCAATTCTCCATATTCTCCTCCGAAATCTTCCCCTTCTTATATGTTCGCTTCGTACTCTTCCTGCTTTCATCGGTCTTCTCCATTTTATGAAAATACGCAGATCGTACAGCTAGATATGGGATTCGAAAAGCGATGCGAATTATTTTTCATTACGATAAGGTCTATTTTACTAGAGTACAGAATTACCATTTGAATCGCAAAAGAATCGCTCGGTGTCTTTCCTCTATGTACACAGCTTGATGACTATGATGTTTGAGCATGTTATGTTATTTCAAGTACTTAAACTATTGGGCTGATGGATAACGCTTTTTTCTTCTTGGAACGACGTCGGGCACTGGCAATTGGCCGAATTTCTGAATATTCCTATCAAAGAAACTAGGAAATTCCATCGCGATGTGATTATTCTCAATTGCCTGTGATTGAGCAGATATATACGTTCACCATATCACAAGACAAAACTGCAGGTCAGTGAGATATGTATTATCCTTGAACAGTAACCTGACCCGAATGGATGATGCCCATAGTTACTTAATATACTACCGGTATATGTTGGGTGGGTTACCGGTATCTTGTCTGTGGGGTTGTAGACTAATATTATGGAAGTATGATTTCCAGTACTTCATTACTTCCCAACATATTGGTAAAATTGATAACGTTCACGTATCCAGAGAAATGGATTGAGAAGAAGGATGCATTTGGTTAGTCCTGCAAACCATAAAAAAGGGTGCTGTAAGTCTTGAGGAAGTGAGAATAAAATAATCTATTCACATGCATGGTATCTCATTAAGATGCAAACTTTACCAGAACAGAAGCATCAGCTACACCCTAAAAGCCTATCATTAAGGAATAAGTTTGAATGGAAAGCCATATTCAAAAGCATGAGCAGAACAGCAGCGGCAGAGGAAGCCCTTGGGCCAAACATCTGGTTTATGGGGTTCTCAGGGAAAGGCTGCTTCAATGCAAATTAGAAAGGTCTCTCAATTATAAGCATAAAACCTATAGGGAATTTCAATACAATAAAAAGAGCATTTGAACATTTAGGAATCAGAAATAAACCACTAGCAAATGAAACAAAGTAGTTGGAAATTGCAATTAAATCTTGATTCTTTTTATTTCTGAATGACTACTTTACATAGTGTTCAGCAAAGCATCAAGACACTGCATGAGAATAAATCACATGAAGCTCTGGAGACAAGGGACATATCATCTAAGGTTTCATTTCAGGTGGGAAGGCGTTGCATTATGAGGAATGAAAAGTGTGAAAAATGCATTGCTTGTTTTGAGATCAACTGGCCCTTTTGTTGGCAAAGGATAGGCAACTCGCTTGCTGATATGTTAAGGAAATAATTTTGGACATAGGAGATATGCGAGTGCTTGACTTGAGCTTGATCAAGATTGTCAGAGGTGGCCAGCCTTTGATATAGCACCAAGGAGGAAGAAGTGACTGGGGATGTTCCAGTGATAGGGGGAATAAGCTGGAATATATCACAGACACACAAAAACCAGGTCCTTTCCAAAAAAAAAAAAAAAAAACTCTTAAGAGAATCATTATGAAAATGCCCAGATACTGAGCAGTCCAGAAGGAGCAAGATTGGGAAGTAAGACCATCAATATGATCAGTATCACAGGGAGAGGAAAAGCATTCGTGAAAGGAGCTGCTGTATATGTTCACATGGATAGGATTCCAGGAAGGTATCAGTCCTCTTTGGTAGAGCCTTGAAGCTTGGTGATGACGTGCCGCACCCAGCTCTTGGAGTTGGACTCGGGTGATAAAGGAGGAGAAGCATTCTGAGTTGTTGAGTTCTCCACAATTGTGTTGATGGTAGAAGTGGAATGCTGGGAACTGGTCTCACTCTCATCTTCCCGTACCATCCCTGTCCCACTTGTCCATAATTCCAGCTCTCGTCTTCTCTCCCCAATTGATTTGATGTTCTCCAGAGAAGCACTCAGGGACTCTGCCTTGCAGAATCGACTGGTTTCCTCCAAGATCATCAACTTGCTCAAAATGCTGGCACTGGCTTTCTTAGCAGGAGACACTATAGGTGATATAGATGCAGGTTTCTTGCAGGGGATGGGAGGTGGTGGCTGCTTGGGACGGACGATTGTCTTCTTTTCTTTGCGCTGAGATGACTGTCGTGACAGAGTTCCAGTATGGGAACTGGCACTTCCATCCTCTATGTCACTGTACACAGCACTGTCTCTGAGGGGTCCAGAATCCAAAATTTCTAAGGCATCTAAAGACTGTTCATAGCATCCCTCTGGTGTGAAATCAGAGTCTGAGCCAGAGGAGAGATCATCAGCAAAACTTGGGACCTTGTGGAGGGAAGGTTCCTGGGAACTGTTGCTCTGGAGTGTCAATGAACGTTCATCAAGGCACGAATTCTTGTCTGTCCATTCACTGGACAGCACTGAGTCCAAAGATTCTAAGGAACCTATATGGATGGGCTCTGAATGACAGTGCTTGAGAAGTCTAGGCACAGCATAATCAGTAGAATTGTAAGGGTTAGCCAGTCTTTCACCAAGAGCAGAGTTTGTCCGCTCTAGTGAATGCTTCTGGGAAGAACCTGATGATGAATCCTTCTCATCAAAAAGCTGAGAAATTCGTTCTTTCAAGACAAGATGGTACTGTCGAGCCATGGTCTGAATGATTCTGCTAGTCTGCCTCTCACCCTCACTGCTACTAATGCTCTGGTTATCCATGGAACTATTGAGAGAGCCAAGGTTGTCATTGCTGCCATTCAAGTTGCTCCTCAGACCTGACAATTTGGAGGATATGCTAGTCATAATCTTGCGGAGGGACTGTCTGGAGACCTGAGGTCGATACAGCCGGTTTTCGGGATGGATTGAAAAATCAGACCTGTCACGAGATGGGCCAATCTTTCCATTGATACTCTCAGTAAGTGTGGAAGAACTTTGCCATTCTTTCTCCTTCTCTTTGCCCAGGCGTCGAGTGAAGAGCTGGCGCACACTCTCTCCAATGCTGCTTCGTGACAGACTGCTGCTAGACCCATTCACCTCCCTTACACTTTGCTCAGCCTTCAGGTACAAATCTCGTGCTGGACTCTTCTCTTTTTCACAGCTGGAGAAGGAATTGGTTCGTCTTAAAGGTGCCTCTTCTGCTTTGCTTTCAGAACTCTCAGTTTGCCTAAGAGCATTCTCTGATGGGTGGCGCTTCTCCAGATTAAACCCTTGTGCTTCCCCTTTCCTCTGCTTCCATTCATTCAAGGAGTTTTGAAAGACTTTGAATTTGGCACTTCCGAGGGAATGTGATCGCACAAAAGGACGTGGGGCATCATCTTCATCTCCAGATGTCCCTGTCTCTTCATGCAGCTTCTTCATCTCCTCAGATGTAATCTCAGACATCTGTCGACATAGCACAGGGGTATTTTTGGCAGAATGGAACCGTAAACCAACTTTGCGTGGTGACCCTTTGGAGAGTCGCTTCCGCATCATTAGCCTAATCTCCTGGTTCTGCATGAGAAGCTGTTCAACGATGGAGGCCACAGATTTGTCTCGGCAAGAGTCTTCAGTACTCGTCTCTAAGGTCCTTGAGATTTCACTATCTTTGGACTGTTCAAACTCAGGTGTGCTATCCTCCATGTCATCTACATTGGTCTCACAGGCAGAGGACTCCTCATCATCCTCTTCATCTTCTGACTTTTTGGGGTTATCTGGTGTTGAGACATCAGAATCCCTTGAAACATGACCATTCCCTTGCCTCTCCTGCAATGAAGAAACCCTTGTGATCCAGACACTAAATATGAGTTAGAATATACAGTGAAGGTACAGATGACTCTCACTGTGACTTCCTTGATATTCTGGATGAGTCTGCGTGACATGGTCCTCCCAACTGCACTCAATGTTACCATGCTTCTCCGTGTTGATACCCTCCATGACATGTCTCGAGTTTCTTCAAAGCCTTGCCTGGCAAACATGTTCTATACGAGAAAAAGGGAACATTTAGCAAATAGGTTTCCTGCTAGGGGTCTGCAAAACAACTCAGGTTCTCACTGGTTTAGCATTCTGCCTTCGACTAGCTGAGTGACTCAGCAAGTTGTCAGACTTCCTCCTTCCCTTCACAGAACTTGACTGACGTTCTGATCTAAGACGATCCAGGTATTCTGGAGCTGAATGCTGCTTTCTCTTAACTCGCTTGCTTCCAACAGGTTCCTCTGTGAAGGAAGATATGAATTATATTCCTGCAATCACCTTTAAAGAATATGCCTGATGCTTCAATGAAAAGGTTACTAGTATGGACTGACCATGTTTTTTATCCTGTCCCAGCTGGAGAACAAGGTCTCGAGCATGAGTGGGAATCACAGCTTCATAGTTCTCCAGAATGGCTCGCTTGATCTGCAGAGTCCATTCCCGTTTCTGCTCCAAACTCCGTGCCTTATGAGCAAAATCATTGATTATTAAATCATATGTTAGTATCTTCTTAATGGGCAGCCATAGGAAGTGGCTGCATAGCAGTTTAAAAAGCCAGAAACTGGCAAGCTCACCTGAAGAGTGAATTGCATGCGAGGGTTGTCAAAGGGAATGAGGTGGAAGCTGTATGGCTCATTTGCTATACTCTCTATCAGCATCAAATTGGAACACTGTCCAAGAGAAAATAAAATCATCACTACAACATGTACAGTGAGCTATCAGACACAGCGTTTTCAAAGGAAAAAAAGGAAATCCCATTGAGGAGAAAATTTAAATATATATATTTACATCCAAGAACTTGTCATAGGTTTTCAGGAAGAGGACTTTTCAGCCTTGACATGCTTACAATGCTTTGCACCTGCTGAAGCATTGCAACAGCTTTAATTTATGAGCCTCATATGTTGGTTCCATTTAAAGATGCTTCTCATAACACAGATAGTGAGCCAAGTGAACCCACCATGATATGCGACTTGTACAGGAGTACTCCAGCCTCTTTCTTCTTGGCAACTAAGAGCATTTCCTCAAAGAGGAAGAGTTGCCTGAGTCCTCGCGCCCCATGAAGCCTGAAGCAGCCTTCGGCTACCAGTTCTCCATACTGGGTCAGATCCTCTCCCTAATGATATGACAAGAGAAGCATTCATTCAAAATGATCTGAGACCAAGTCAAAGTCCCATATTAATTTAATGAAGGTAGTGGGATGCTCACAGGCCAGCCATAGAGGAGGCTCTGGATCTCTTGGACCCGAACAGCATGCTCATGCTTCCGTTTCATTTCATTGATGTGATGAGCGATGCCTGTCATTGCAGACAAGGCGTTCACCAATATGTTGTATCCATCCAACTCTTCATTGATATGCTTGGCAAGATTCTGAGAAGTAATATAAAGCATATCCAGTATTGAGCAATGACACAGGTACACCACATAACATGTGAGATTCTGGGAAGCTGCTGTTGACATCAGCGATAAAAAGTTATTGATGCATCTTGAGCCACCCCTCAAATATACTGCACCGATGTCTAATTTCCAAGATTACGTTATATCTCATCGGCGCTCTACCTTTCTTCATGACACGGAGCATGGGGACCTCTCCGAGAATCAAACCCACAAAACAGTAGGGAGTCAATCGGGAGAACCATAGATTACCTGCAGCAGGAGGTGGTACTTGAGAATGCGCTGCACGGGCTTCAGGAGGTAAGACCCTAAGGGCAACGTGTGGTGAAGGGAGGACTGCATTGTACGAAAATAGCTCGCAACTTCTTCCCTCCTCAAAAGCTCTGTCAGCAGGGACACGGACCTGAAAAAGAGATTCAAGTAGATTTAGGCGTGGATAGAGGAGATTCTAACATCACAATCATTCGCAATGCCGAGTCATTGTGCCACCCCACAGGCAGAGTGGATCTAAAACTCAATAGAAGGCTGCACAATGGTCTTTTCATCTCATTCATCTTTCAGCCATTAATCAGAGCAGATTTAGAGATGACTCAACTAACATACTTGGGATAGTTATTGCAATAGTGAGAGTAGATGGCAAAGCCTGAATTGCTCTCCATGAAGCAGCTTGCCACTTGGGCCACGTCCATTCCAGCTGCCTCCAAGTCCCTCAGCAATTCCCTGGTCACGGATAATTCCACTTTTATACTTCTAAAAAAAAGTTATAGAAGAAAATGAGAGGGGAGTATACAGTCTGTGTTGCTCACTTGTTGAAGTTGTAGATGTCTTCGAGATTTCCAAAAAGGACAGATATTTCCTCTTGAGGAATGGGAACAGCCTCATTGTTCTTCATCACATCCACGTATCCCTGGTCGGACATAACGATGATAATGAGCATCGGAAATGGATCTTTCACTTTGAGCGAAAATAATTTCTCCTTACGCTAATAACTTCCTGAAGA
Organism: Darwinula stevensoni; assembly: GCA_905338385.1. NCBI lineage: Eukaryota > Metazoa > Arthropoda > Ostracoda > Podocopida > Darwinulidae > Darwinula > Darwinula stevensoni. The sequence continues at coordinate 13,304 of CAJPEV010004375.1, read as the reverse complement.
TCCTTGACGTAAACTCGTTCGGTGTCGATGATCTCCATAATTATTCGATCCAGATAGCTCAGATTCGGGTCACAGTAGTATGGAGGCGCTTGTATGGGGGGACATGGAAGAGAAATGGACGTAGAAGAAACGCTCGAACATGAACCTAGGAGAAACGAATTTTTCTTTTATCCACGAGGTAAACGTGTCATTCATCATCAAAGTAGGAAGTAGCAGCGAATAAGAATCAAAAACTTGTATCTTTCGATCGAATTAAAACCCCGTCAGGGGAATGAATCATAGACGAGGACACCCCCTATCTAGGAAGTGAATCCAGTCGTCAGAATCGATCTTCCTGTTTGCGGCAAGTATTGACGCCGTCTGCGTCATTGCAACGAAAATCGAGAGCACAAGGTAAGCAGCTACAAAACCCTTTCAAAAGCAAGCCTGATGACCCGTGGTTCCACTCACATCGGAATTTCATGAGCTCTGAAGGACACGTTCGCCTGCAGCCTGGTCCGCTTCAGTCTACTTCTCAACCGGTTATGTTTGTATCTTTCGTTTTTACGGGATTATAAGGAAGAAGTACGACCATGAAACGCCGATCAAAGCGTTCCAGAGATGTCCCCATTGCGATCGGGGAGGGGGGAAGAGAGCTATTAACCGAGGTCGCATCTCGCAACGGGTTGCAACAATTTCCAAGGGTGTAAACCAGAGACCGTTCATCACGAACTGACTCTCATTCAGAGTCATTAACAGACCCGACCTCTCTCTTTAGATATGTATGCAACCATGCCATCGCCAGATCGACTGGGACAATCCACGTTGACCCCTGACCCGAAAGGAAGACAGAGGCTTTTAAATCATCTTAGGAGGTCCCTTCCCTTTCACCACCCTTTCTAGGCAAGGTGTCATGAATTGCGCTTTGTGTATGGAAAACGGTGCTTCGGTGGGTGCTCTTATATGCAAAAGCAGCGTGTGGATAGAGAAAGGCATCGAGTGCGATAAGGTGCAAACACTCTAGAACCCCCGTCACGACGACTAAGAAGGAAAGGGAGAGTGCGGTTGAAAGGGTGGAGAGCAATGTTGAAGAAAGGGGTATATGCTCGTCACAGTGCAGCACAGTACATTACAGTACAGTACAGTACAGTGCCGAATACAGTGCAATACACAAAGAGGGAGGCGATTAGAATCCCAGAGAGGAAATGGACCACGGATGCTTGCGTCTCATTTAGCCAGAATGGCCCTCACTCTCCATGGGTTTGTGGTCGAACACAGCAATAAAGAATAGCGACCTACATTCCCCCCACCCTACATTGAAAGATATCCTCCCACTTCTGATGAATATCTCACGAGAAATCGTGACTCTGCTCACCGAAGGAGGTGGAGGGATTCCAGGAGTTCCGCTGACCGTGTGTCTTGCCCTGGGGATTCTCCTCGTCGTCTTCATCCTCGTCTTCTGTGAGATCTGGGGGAGGCGTGGCGAGGCTTTCGATACTGGCTAGGTACGCGGAAGACCGGACTGAGGCCGATGGACGAGCCTGGCGGTGGTGATGATGTGAAGTGAAGGAGGAGCTGGAAGAACTTGACGAGGACGTGGACGTGAGGGAGAGAGGTCTCAAATCCCCTCCACACTGGGAAAGGCTGTGGGAGAGGCTGGAACTGTTGCTTAGGACCTTCCCAGTGCCGTCTCCCTCTGCCGGAGGTTTCGTGTAGCAACTCTCGCTTCGAGCCACCTTCTTGCTGACCATCGGGGCCGAAGTCACAAGAGGAGCGCCCTTGCTGCTGCTGCTGCTAGTAAAGGTGGACAAAATCGAATCAGGAGATGCATCAAATCTGAGTTAACCTCTTCAATCGCGAATTATTTTCAGCCAGTTCGTTCTTCCTGGTTATTTTTCCGCATAAAGCATACACAGCACCTAATATGCAAATCAACCTCTAATTTCAATACATTTTCATAGCAATAAGACATCGTGTCTAATTATATAAAATGTAATGGGACAATTAATAAGATGGCATGGTTACTGTCGAATGAATCATGTCTGTGTGAATCCAGTGATTCAAAACAATTTCGTCATGAATGAATGAATTTAAGGGTGAAATATGCGTAAAGTAATTAAATACTGTTTTCATTCCCCATGCCCAGGACAAGGGGTGAGCGAAAGAGTTAAATCGTATCCTGTGATTATAAAACAGTGACTTGGTCATATTGACTTAAACAAAGCAAATTACAAAGCTATTGCTAAGTACGGAGGAGGTCAGACATTCATACAACCAGGGATGTGCTTATGCATTCTCTTGCAGTGGTACGCATTCTCTTGCAGTGGTACGCATTCTCTTGCAGTGGTACGCATTCTCCTGTAGTGGTACGCATTCTCCTGCAGTGGTACGCATTCTCCTGCAGTAGTACGCATTCTTCCACGTTGTGGCAAGAATGTGACCTCTCAATTACGATTAAAATCTCTATTCATTTATGTATGATCTGGTCTACTCTTTCCATCTTTGGTAAATCCTGTACTTAAAAAGTCATATTTTCATGTTATGATCTGCTCACCTCTGGCTGCTGCTACTGCTGCTACAACCAGTCCCACTGCCGGTCCCGCTGCTGTCGTCGCTGATGACAGAATCCCGTTGATCGCTCCCGCTTTCCTCGCTGGGGGAACATTCCTGTGACGTGGACTCGTCCACATCCCCAACTCCCGAGTCGCTTCGGCTCACTTTGGCCACCAGTGCGTCATACATGCTCAGCAGGGACGGCACCAAATCCGTCGAAGCACCTGCAACAGATGGCGATGAACGTGACGGGGCATGAAATATTGTACAATACAACACGCAACGATGGAAAATGAATTGAGTAGACCATGTAAATGCATCCTTCATGTGCAGGTAATTGCCAGGAATAATTTATCTTTATAGCCATCTAGATTTGAATTAATTAAATTTCGCGTCTATCTATATTGAAATACAATAATTTTCTGAAAAACTCCATTTGAAAAGACCCTTAACCTCGTGGAACATAAGTCAGCCCGGATGAAGGGACGTGTACAATGAATAAGAGCGTTGTTCAAGATTTCAAGGCCATCTTCACCTGCCTCCAGGGGCTTCGGAGTCACTAAACAAATAAATGCGACACCAGTGTCTCTGATAGAATATGGAAAACTAGTGCCCCAGGTTGCATTAAGCTTTTTTTTGTTTCCCCGACCTCCCTCCGAGTCAGGGAATGGGAAGGGGCATGTTCCCTGTTTACCTCCCATTTCATTGCGCCATGCCTCCCATATACACCCCCCCATATAAGCAAAGTCATCATCAGAGCATTCAGGAAGAAAAACTCCCCCTTGCAGACTCAACAGAGGGGAAAAATAAACAGGGCGGGTCCATCTGCCATTTTCGGCGCAGCAGGACGACAGGAAGTGCTAAAATAATGAAGCCCAGTGCCGAGTTTTGCAAGGGAAATCAGTGTGAGGGGCAGCTGCACGACCTGTTGTGCCAATGCGATTACGGGATTTAGCAGTTGGTCACAGATGTCAGTGCCCAAGGGGAGGTCCCGCCCCGGAAAAAGGAACAAACAGATCCAGCCACGACAAAACACTCCATTTCATGCATGATTTACGATTACCTCGTGTGATATCAGATTCCAATGATTTATCATTCGCGGAGAAAGCGTTTCGCAGTCCATCGTCCCGATTGCGAGCATAGTGAATGGCCATAACAAGCTCCTTCTTGCAAAAGAGGCAATCTTCCCGATGAGATAATGGGAGGGAAGAGAAATTGGGCGGAAGTGGAGGGAGGGTGATGCTGAACAGGGAAGTGGACCCTCAATTAGTACTTGAATGACATTAATGAGCTGGCACTGCCAGACAAGAGGAGGGGAGTCTGGGGTCTCTTTCCTTCCTTGCCTGTTCTTGTTCCTATTCATAACTTCGCTTCCTGTACGGCCTTGAGAACTCGTTTTTAGCAAACTCGGGCCAAAGATCCTCTTGCGATATCGTTCGAGGCTTGCATAAGACACCATGAAAAAAATTAATTCCAAGACCGTTATCTTTGAAACACGCCCACTTGCTCCAGTATCGAAGTCCAACGTGCCTCCATTTTTCGTTTTTCATGTTGCTAATGGCCCTTTCGTTACGATGCAGCGAGCCCCCTGCCGGTGTAACAAGCTATTCCACTCTTACAGCACGTAGCCTTCAAACATGATCGACGGAACACTCGGCTCTTTTCTTTCACCCCTTTTGGGATCCCCCGTCGCGCAAACACTTCAATGCACCAGCTGAACTTTGAACTGCCTCGAAGACCAACTCATCAACAAGCCCTGGGTATTCCGAGTGTTCGCCCCTTTTTTAGCGCCAGGGCTGAGAAAATGAGCGCTTCCACTGTTATTGAAGGAGCCGCTAAACGACCATAACAAGATAATGACCGAAAAGGAAGAGTTGAGCGGTAGCAGCTGGTATTTTGACGCGAAATAAAGTCGATCCATAATGAAACCCCCCACGAGGGAGAAGGGTTTCTTGTGCACACAATACGGTACGGAAGAGAAAGGTTTCATCCGACAGGGGGTCTCGGTTCCTCAGTTGCAAATCAGGGTAAATTACCCACAATCAGGATGTGGGAGGAAAAATGATTCGTACAATTAGGAGCGAAAGAACAAGAAAAATGGGAGTACCCTGAGAAGGTGGAGGGAATGAAGGAGCCATCTACCCGGAATGACATCTAATTAAGGACTTTCGTACCTCGAATGACAAGTAAATCCCATGACCAGGCTGCTTCCCATTACCATTACAGTAACCCAAGACGGACTCGCCACAAAATAGCCTTTTTCTCCCCTCTCGACACGAGTATCAAATATCGGCAGGTGTCTCACGTGACTCCTAGTCGTGCCGCGCAGGTGCCTTGAATCAACCCTTGCGGCACCGTATGTGTACAGTGCACATTATGCTGCACGTGGCATTGAGGGGAGAAAGCGAGAGAGAGGCGCCAGGATTCTGTACAGCCCTGCCCTGTACTGAACACACCGTGCTGTGCTACGTCCGCTATCGCATACTGCAGAGGACGGAGGGGAAAGATCATATCCATATGCAGACGTGACTAACATACTGGCCTCTTTCCTTTTGCCTCCTGCCAACGCCAAATTTCATTCACAACGCTGGCAGGAGACGGGCCACAATTTCCTTCTCTTAAAACGGCATTTACTAAGCGGTTTCGAATACTTGCAAGGATCTGAACTTCTTTTTTTTCTACTTTTATGCTGTCACGTCCCTGTGTTTGCCAAGGGATGCACATCAGCACGCCTGATGGGAAGTATATCTGAGAATTTCCAAGAAACGGCCTACTCGTCTGGAGTGTGTGGGAAAGCGCATTTAGACGAAACGGAAACAGATAATCGGCGGATCCCTTCACCTCGCACGTTCCTCTTTATTCTCTTCGAAGGAACAGACAGGCGTGGGGGATGTATGAGAGCAGCAGAATGAAGCTCTCAAAAGACTGGGGTGGGAATGAGACAGAAGGTCGCGTAGTCTGTCGGATTTAGACACGGTTTTCTTCAGAGACGAGGGGCCAGACGCTGAGTCATAGCCAAGAGGGGAGAGGCAAGGTAAGTAAACCGAAAGATCGGGGGGAGCAAGCAAGAAAGAAGACACCGAGCAAAATGCGAAGAATTCCGTTGGGCGGGGGTGCTGGGTCTTCGAACGGAGGTCCACATACAAAGGGTTAGGGGGGCAGGTTCAAGGTCTCCCATCACATCAAATCACATAGCACGGCGGGTGTCGCTCTGGTGGCATGTTTACTCAATGGGCATGGACTGGACCCCTACTTTTTTTTTCTTCCCACAATCCCACAGAGATAACTATTCTCCCCTTCCCCTTGGCCTTCTTTCTCGACGCCGACACGACCACCACGAAGAGTCATGGGAATCCTCCGGTTTTCTCGCTTTTTTTTTGTACCACGCCAAGTGTCCAGACAGAAGACATCTAGACACACAAACACGCAACGGTTCCTGGATGGAGGGGATAGTAAAAATCAAGCGTCATGCTGCTGAACGAAGACGATAAGCTCCAGTAAGAGGCCAAGAGTCCAAACATGCGTGGGAAGAGATACAGTCAGCCTCCCAAGGGAGAAAAAAACTATCTCCGATCCCATCTCATCTCCACTTCTACCGCTGATGTATGGCTGAGGTCCGAGGAATGTTCTACGATTAGGGACTAATTTCTTCTTGAACTCCCCGTTAAATTGGGGGAAAGACGGCAAAAAAAGGACAAAAAGAAAGCACAAAATGTCTCGACACAGTCACCATGCTCACCGACGCGAGTAAGAACGTGGGCGAATGACATGCCATTGCCATCAGAGGGAAATTTATGTAGGAATGGAGAGGTAGACCGTGACCATGGAAGGGAACGGACACATCGGAAGCAATCAAATCTTCATCGATCATCCTCGGCCGCTCCTGTAATGAAGTGACCGCGGACCCCCAAAAAGACACGCCATACATTATAATGACCAGAAACCGGGGTCAGTCCTGCGGAACTTGGGGAAAAAAAATCTACTGGGAATGAGTTCATGCCAATTTCACCCTCCTGAATTTCAATTCCAATCGTCGCAACGAAAAAAACCTGGCTCACATTATTTAAATGAGAACTATCCCACCACTGCTGGCAATAATGATGTCGGAGTATTTGTGCGAAAAATCAGATAGGCTAGCCGGTAAAAATGAAAGTATGCATTTTTATCATCAGAAAATATAACTGATAATTCATGCCCTCAGAAAGTCGGCATCTGCACCAGGGCTTCCACACGCTTTTATTTCTTCCTCCGAGCCAATATGGTGAATTAGTAAACTGCTTGATCAATTCCAGGCAGATAAGCAGCATTTACAGTACGTACCGACAGAATGAGTCACGACCACGCCTCAGACTGTGGTCCATACAGAAGGTACTGGGTTTCACTGATATAAAATTTTGGCCTACAATATTACCAGATGCAACAATTTTGTTTATTGTTGCCTTCAAAGATTATTGCGGAATGATCCTCTTTTTTGGCTTCAAAAAAAGGATTAAATTTAGCACTTAATTTTACTTATTTTCAGAATGAACAGCATCCAAATTAAGGTGACGGCTTCCCAAAATTATGCGAGTCACCACTGCCCAGTACGGGAGTTACCCGTCATACGAGAGTCCCAGGTTGAGAACCACTTATCTATGCCATTGGTCTCGGAGTCGGTTTCACGAGGCGCAATTGTGGCTCATGGAAATATCTGCGTACAAAGGAAAGCCAGATAAGGAAGAGTGTGAATTTCTTATCAGAAGCGACTACGATCCATCTCCTGAAAGCTTTGTCAGAACAGGAAATATTCTCATCGTCAGTATGCAGAGGCGGGAGTTGAATGGGACCACTTTTCCCTGGCACTACGAGCCGAAGGAAGGCGATGCGTTTTCGAAGAAACATCCAAATTGCACCGTAGACACAGAAGTAATGCTAAGTGATCCTCTTGGATGGGGCAATAAGGAAAAAGAGAATGGAACTCGAATGCAGGGACGGCAGCATCAGGTAGGTTGCCAGAATTTTTTTTTTCATGGCCTCATCTATGCATGAATTTGGCGTGCAGCCAGGTAGTCAGACTGATTTTCCTCCCTCCGCGATCATTAGGGAGCGAGACAGACTCCAGGTCGGATTCATTAATTGTTACGCTAGAGTTGAGGTACAATGCGGGCACGTGACGGGTTGCAACAAAGCGAAACTAGCGTGTTTTATTACGTAATTCGGCGTCTCGGATGACACTGACGTATACAGACAGGCAGACAAAAGAGATCCTTCAACCGGATGGGGGCAATTGTCGCGATTCTTCACCAGTAGGTTCAACTGCATCCGAATTCCGTCCCGACAGTCCATAAATGTCTCGCATCAAGAGGAATTGCTTCACCCAAAAATAGCACACAAGCACGTCGGACATCTGCTGTTCCGAATTCTCATCGCTTGTGGAAACTATTCTAGGATTCATGCGATACACGACAAACAACTACCACTCCCAACAACCAGGTAATGCAAAAACCGTGAGACAAAACCAGGTAATGAAAAAAACAGACAGCTAATGGGTTGGCAAACTCTGCCAGACACCCTTTCTCGCACTCATGTTTCTTTCAATAGGAGGGAGAGGAAGTCGACATACCGTTGCACCCCTGCAAAAACATAACCCAGCTATTCAAGTCGATGATGGGCTAAGACATATACACTCACAGGCGGGGAAAAAGGAATTTCCTTCGTAACCAGAACGACACCAGACAAACTTCGACTGAGAAATGAGAATCTGGACGAGGAAGAAGGCGTCAAGGAAGTTCACCGGCAAACGAATGGGAAAAAAAAGTGTCAACGTCCTCTCCCGGCGAGAAGGAAATACGTTTTTATCAAGATGCGAGACGCTTTAATGACCGCGAATATCAACACATTAAAATCTAAGGCGGGGTGCGACGAGTAACAAGAACTTGGAAGCCGGACCGAAATGCCGACGATAGTCAAAGAGGAATGAGGCCAAGAAGCCTCAGTGACTTCCTTCATGCGCGACGGGCGGAACAAATCTAATCAAACTCGTTTTAATTAACAAACCCACCGGGATCATTATGATGTCTCTCGCTTCGGAAGCTTCAGGCCGGAAGGGAATGGATGGAGAAGAAAGAAAAATGGAAAACCGCATAAGGGATTCGCGGATGCTATACGGGCGCAGCCAGGTCTATGCCCTCTTAAAATGGCTTAATGAACCTGGACAGCAGCCGGGTTGAAAAGAAGAAAAAAATTAGGAGCATGACCCCATGCATGATGCCGGGAAGAGAGAGCCTGATGAGCGGAAGTTTATTTCTTGGGGCGCCATGCAGGGATTCATAGACCTCATGTTATGCTTTGCTCTACGTTCTTCCTCTCACGCCACAACAGAATGATGACATTGATGATACAGGCGTGGAGGGTGCGAAATGAAGCGCCGGTAAGGGCTTTAAAAAAATTGAGTGAAAAAAAAAATACGAACGGGTCTGGGGAAGAGAGTGTGTGAAATGGGTCAGAAGAGTCTGGTCACACGACACATCACATTACAGTCAATGACACCAGACATGGGAAAATTACAGAGAAATTCCCCCTTCTACCCTACAGACTGTTTCATTTCACAGCGAATCCAGCTGCTTGATTTCTACTCCAGGATGGAATTCATCATCACACGAAAAAGGCCAATTTTTGTCCTCGCCCATTCTCCCACATCACCCGAGGCGACCGCTAATTCAAATGCAGAGCAAGTCGCACGCGTACCGGTAGCAAATAGGAGAATCCATTTCTGTAATGAAGCACGTGAGACTGTCACATCCTGATGATTTATAGAGCAAGCTGGAAGATGTAGGTTTCGGCATGAGAAGCCAGACAGGAGGCATTTATAGTACCCTTTGACGCAACCAGGCAAGAGTCCAGTTCTTTTCTTTCTTTCATTTTAACGGCCAATCCACGTGATGAAGAGGGTTCCTTTTCCATCCTGGAGTAGAGCCGAATATTGATGTCTACCTTCGGCCTTCCACGCCCAGAGAAACAAACGGCGCCTCTGATTAATGGGACCCCAAATGCAGACATCGATATTTGGGGGTAAACGACCTGAAAAAGACCGCATGTTGTACGACACCACGCGTGGAAGAAGGCGAATGTGAATGATGGAGGGTGCCGGGGTAAGAAAAGGTCTGCGTACCCTCTTCCTGTTTTCGATTTTTTTTTTTCCTCCCCGAGATCATACCATCGCTGGACTTTGGGGGGTTCTGTTATCTCAGCAAATGCATTAAAAAGGGCTATTCAAATCTTAGAGAGCAGATCAAATGCCGTATTCATCCTATTAATACCTCCGATACATCCAGGTGTGACAACATCCTCGGTTGTGCTTTCTCCCCATAATTTGCGCAAGGATAACGAAACCTCCAAATGGGAGTCGTAAAGAAACAACATCCACTTTCACTGCCGTGGATAGAGGTTTCTAGACCTGTAGGAAGACTAGGTTCTGCCCCCTTCCTTCAATGATATATCACACAAAAGGAGGCAAAGGGACATTTTTACCGCCGACAAACACTTTCCCTTTGTGAAGAACAAAACACTGGAGGCGACCTAAAGAAGTCCGCTACTCTGTTCTCTGGAGCCATTTTCTCATTTCTGCTGCCGTCGAAAACAAGGTGGAAATAAATTGGTGCTCCTTTTTTTTTGCCTTTTTGTCTATTTCCCTCCAGAGACCCGGACCCCCTGCTGGCGATGCGACAAAGAACGACGGGGAGTCCCACGAAATTTCGATTCATTTGAACGTAACGCACGATGACGATTGCACTGGCACACTTTCTGAATTAGGCGAAGAGAAAAAGAAATCGGTCTGCTCGGGGAGGGCCCCAATTTGTACCAATCTGCTACCATTCTTGTGGTCTGGTTTTCGAGCTTACGCAACACCGATCCAGGAAGACGTGGAGCCGACAAAGAGAGAGGTGAGAGCCTTCAAGCCACACAGACAATCCTCATTCACATAGTCCATATCCGTCCGGGACTTTCACGGCAAATGAGACGAGATAGAAATGTCCCGGGCTCCATCCCTCATTAAAGGACCGCCGATTTTCCCGGGGCCAGCAATTGTGCATGAAAGACCGACGTCCCCTCTAATTGAGCAGCTGAATATAAAATTAATTTTGATGAGTTGAAGCAAGAAGATGGTGTGACACTTAATCTCTTAAAACCCAATGAGGATTTTGTATACAATGGTCAGGTTAAAATGCCTATGGACTTTAGTCATCATCAATATAAAATTATTTATTCGTTTGAGTATATCTATAACATGTTACCTCAAGAACGCAAGGAAGTTGAGGTGCATTATTTTGATGGATTGCTAAAGGAGTTTCCTACATTGCAGTATTACAATATTGATACGGCCGAAAGTATGTTTAGGCACCAAAATTCCTATGAATTCTTTAGGATATTGGATTTAAGTCGTTGTAGTGCAAGTGAGAAGGAGACTATTTTAAATCGCTTAGAAAAAGATAATAATATAAAATCGGTTTGCATATTGCCACAGCGTAATGTGCAATTCTTTAATGACAACGTCATTCAAATACCAGACTTTAAGAATCAAACACTCGATACAGCCTTGGCCGCCAAAGCCAAATCGTACGGTTTTACATTTACCAATTTACAATCCTCCATGTCTTATACCCTATCTGTATTTAAATATAAGTCCAAAATAGTAGATAAAGCATTCTTTAGAGATTTTAATTTATTGTGCGAAGCACTAGTATTTAAAACCATATGGCTTAATAGGTATGCCAATATAAAACCTGAAAATCCGGAAGATCGTATGATGCCTTCGAAACGGAGAAAGATACATTGGTAAAAAAATAAATCAATTATTATATTTAAATCATCACTTATTAAGAATATATATGCATTTTAAATATTGATTAAACATCGCAACCTTTTTAATCGTCAAACAAGAAAACGACATAACATGAAAACAAATTTTCTTACTTTAATGTTGATTTTTTTGACTGGTGTTTTATTTGCTCAGTCCTATAAAATCGACTCAAGTTTTGGTGTAAATGGTATAAAACATTTAAACCAATCGCGCGAATTGGTCTCAATAGCTGTTCGTGCAAACAATGATTACGTAGCGTGTGGATACAATATGGTACCACAATCGACGAACTATCAATTGGCTTTAAACGGATTAACGTATAACGGGCAAATTGATAACAGTTTTGGCAATCAAGGACTGGTGGATACTTGGATTGATTCACTTACATATGCATATGATTGCGCAGTACAAGCTGATGGTAAAATTGTCGTAGTTGGGACATATTCTTCTGGCAATACTCCTGTCGCACCAGCGATGTTTAATGCATTTGTGATGCGTTATCTTCCAAATGGCACATTGGATTCTAGTTTTGGTGCAAATGGGAAGGTATTGGTGAGTTTGGGGGATCAATGCAATTTTGCAAAAGTGAAAGTGTTGCCCAATGGTAAAATACTGGCTGCTGGAAATGTCCAAATTGGAAACACGATGTTGTTTTTATTGTTACAAATGAATGCCAACGGAACTTATGATATAAATTTTGGCAATGGCGGAGTGGTTAGCACCTTGTTCCCACATGAGGCTGGATTATGGGATGTAGATGTATTACATGATGGTAGTATAATTGCTTCAGGCAACGAAGGTCCATTTGATCCATCGCCGAATCCCAATTTTGATATTCAAATGTGTATGATTAAGTACACTTCAACAGGATTAGTGGATAGCAATTTTGGAACAAATGGTATAGTATATGTCAATATGGATCCTTTCACCGATGATATTATACATAATTTACATGAGCAAAGTGATGGAAAACTCATTGCAACTGGTGTCGGGAATAATCAAGGTGTGATTTTGCGCTTTCTACCCACTGGAATCATGGATAGTACCTATGATGGTGATGGCATTAAAACAGTTGGTCATGCAACTCGTGTTAGTGTACTTCAGTCCAATGATAAACTCATTACTGCCAACAATTACCTCAATGCAGGTGGGCAAGATATTAAACTTGTTCGATACAATACTGATGCATCATTGGATACTACCTTTGGTGTCAATGGGAATATCAATCATGCAATTTCTGGAACAAACAATTATATCCAATATGCGATGATTGATAGTTTGAATAATATTTTAGTCTGCGGTTCATCTGATAGTGGCTCAATAGTTGCCCGGTATTCACTCTTAGGAAGTACGCCAAATGCAATAGCTCCTTCGAACATAACTCAATTTGACGTTAAACTTTATCCTAATCCAATCAATGACAACTTGTATCTGGATTTGGAAAGTCCAAGAGATGAAAATGCAGTCGTGACGATAGTAAATGCTGCTGGACAAGTTTGCAAAACATATAATGTAAAGTTGAAGGTAAGTGAAAATTCGTTGCATTTGCCGACTCATGCTTTGGTTAATGGTATTTACTTTTTAAGCATAGAATCGAATTCAGTGCAATTTTCAACTCAATTTATAAAACATTAAATCCAACTATACTATGCCCAAATTTGCTCTTTTAATTGCCCTTTTTTTAAATTTGCTTTTTTGTAAGCTCGATGCTCAAACATTTCATTGGGCCAAAGGAATGGGAAATATTAATCAATGGTCTACGGAGAATTATGTAGCTGTAAGCACGGATAAATTTGGAAATATTTACACAGTAGGTCATTATGAACAAACTTTTGACGCGGACCCCAATGCTGGAGTTACAATGTTGCCTTACAGCGTTAATAGGGCAGGGTTTATACAAAAATTTGATCCAAATGGAAATCTTATTTGGGCT
>CAJPEV010004374.1:4607-22677 GCA_905338385.1 Darwinula stevensoni | reverse complement strand
GGACGGATACGACCTTGAGACATCCAAAGAAGCCTCGGAAGTGAAAGTACATCCGACCGTACGAAATGGACAAAGGCTGCGTTTTCCACGGGGAAGATTCACCACCTGGATTTTTATTCTTCGGAATCGCGAATGCATTCCGAGAACCATTGCGACGAATCGGCCGCGAAGTGCGGCGTTCTCGATCCGCGTTCCCGGAGTCCTTTGCACCCCGAACGTCACGCCGTCGCCCTCCGAACGAGGAAACGTCTGGGAACCGGCGTCTCGTGGGAAGACGGACTCCCGTGGCTCTCCCGAGCCGCGCCGCACCGCACCGCGAGATGGGTCGTAGTTTCTTTTTAAAAAAATTCGTTTCCGCACGAGCGATCTGGAATTTTTGAAGCTGGTACAATTCGGTTGAAATGCCTCGGATCTCCATCCACGTGAAGCGCAACCCACAAACCGTTTCTTCCTACGTCACTTCTCTGTCCCATGCCTCCTCCCCAGCGTCCCCCCCGAGTCCTCCTCTCTGGTTTTAACTGGACTGCCATGACGGGATCTGACAGTTTCAACTTGAAAAGGTGAGTCTTTATTTGACCTCGAGGCGCAATCATAGATGAAGTTTAAGAGTGAAATCATGGGATAGTCCATGCAAATGGGATACGGAAACACAACTTCCCGATCGGTCTAGATTTCGCGAAAAATAAAACAGGGAGGCAGAAAGAACGACCAGGAAGGGAAAGAAGTAATTAAGGAAGGGTTTCAACGATCCTTTTTCCACTCGACTTATTAAAACGTAATTATGAAATGGATCGATCTCGATATCTGTCGGATCGGCAAGGAACCGAGAGAGAGAGAGAGAGGCAGAGAGAGAGAGAGAGAGAGAGAGTGAGAGGATACAGGTTTTTTTTTTTTCCAGAGATTGTAGACTAAACGATGAAGGAATCCGTTTCCTCGCCTCTTTCCGAGCGGTCTCGATCCGAAAAAACGGGACGAAATGGATTCCTTTGTCATTTTCGCATATGCTCGGATGCACGACGGATGCACGACGGATGGACGACGGATGCACGACGGATGCACGACGGATGCATGCCGAATGGAAACTAGCCGCGTGTGGATGTGGTACCTTCTCATCGATTCCACTGCGTAAACCTTATTAGAGTCGGTGCACTGGGAGTGCCGAGAAATTCCGTCGCGAAAAAGTGTTCCAACACGTTTCGAGAGCGGTGTATATTTTATTATCGACAGGTACGAAAGGTCGCTGCCCTCTGGACTCCGTCACGCGGCGAGGGATCCGGAATCGCGTATCGTGATTGCGGTTCGATGCGAGGAGAGAACGAGGATCCGTCTCGTTCGGGGGTCACCGTCGTCGTCATCGTCGTCGTCATCGTCATCGTCGTCGTCGTCGTCGTCGTCGTCGTCGTCATCGTCGTCGTCATCGTCTTCGACACGGAAAGAAGCTCCGATGGAAAAACGGGAGAGAATGGATCCTCTCGTTGCGTGGAGTTCCGTTCCAGAAAATTGCGTCACGTTTCCCTCTTGCTACTCTCGATTCCCAGACCGATAATTACTCTACTCATTATCGTCATCATCATCATCATCATCATCATCATCATCATCATCATGATCGCGATCCACGAAGGAGACGGACGGAGGTCGGTATCGTCCTCTACTACTAGTATTCCCGTCGGCCGATCCGGAAAAAAAGTATTGCATAATTGCGTGAAATAAGGAATGATCTGCCCCGAGACCGAGGTCACATCGCAGCCGGAAGAGAACTTAAAAAAAAAAGTAATTCAAAATGATACGAACCATCTTACGTGAGATTTTTTTTTGGCAAATCGATTTAGTGGAAGATCCTGTCCGGCCTCATGGATCATTTTCTTGTCGATGAATCGTTCGGAATGGAAAGACGAGAGGGATCTCTTCCCATCTTTATGGCCGACACGAGATGACATCGTGTGACATCGGCTGGCATCGTGTGACATCGGCTGGCATCGTGTGACATCGGCTGGCATCGATCATCGGAATGCGAGACGAGCTGGAAAACGTCTGCATTTGCATCGCCGAGCATCGAACGTTTTCGCGTCTGCAGTTCTTTCACCGTTCGTCTTCGTCTGATACTCGGAAATGATAACGGTCGGAAGAGGGAAAGCCACGTTCCGACGTTTTCCTCTCCGACGTTTCGTTTTCGACGATGGAAAGGTCGAAAGCAGCGAATCCAGAAGCATCGCGAAGGCCATCCGATGCGAACCGGTACTCGAACGAAACGGATACCGACCGATCGTGAAAGTCCGGCCGAGTCTGCGGCCGAGAGGGATGTGGAAATCCATTTGGGGAAAGAGAAAGAGCGAAAAAGGGCAAGGAAGGACAGAGGGAATGACACGATCGGAGTGAGAAAGCAAAAAGTCTCTCCTTGCTCCCTTCTGCCCTAATTTCGGGAAGATCCATCGCACGGAGTGTCTTTCCGTTGCCTCACCGCGTGCCTTCGTTTCCCCTTATTTTCCGTCGTTCGCCGGGTCTCTATTTCGCATGATGATTTTTGTAAAATAGGGGAGGCCACTCGATATTCCCTACTCGAATGCCATGCGACGGAGATGAGAAACCGTCGACGAGACCGAGTGGAAGATTACAAAATTCACTCCCTCTCACTGGGAGCATTTCTCTATTCGACTCAAACCGAGAAGGGAGGGGAGGGGGAGGGAAGGGTAAGAGGAAGGGAAGGTGGGGAGGGAAGGTGGGGAGGGAAGGGGAAGGGAAGGGGAATATTTCGGCCCTTCTCCACGCAGTCGGTGCATGAAAAGAGGTTTTGGATGAGGCAGTCTAAGGCACACAACAGAGATCTTTTATTTCTTTATTTTTTTTCTCTCCGTCGGATGACGTCATCTCCGACGGGCCCGAGGGGAATTGCGGGTGAGAAAAATTCGGCTACCTTGCGGTTTCTCTTTCTTAGGCGGTGAAAGTAGGGAGGTGTGAAGTCGATCGGGCCGCCGAGGGCCTTTAGGCCGAAAACAACAAAAAAATTCCCCTTCCGGCTCGTTTCCGAAGGAAAAAGTGCGTCTATCCCGCGTGGAAAAAGTGCGATGGAGACCGGTTTCTTCGTCTGGACCTCGGGGCGTCGGACTTACCATTATCCCGATTATGTATATTTGTTCACTTCTGGCCTCCAGGGACATATTATTTCCAGACTACGTAACACTTCCTTACCGACATCGTAGGTACGCATGCTTCTATATACGTATCTCTAAGGTGATACACGCCCCGTCGTTATCTACAGGAGAAAGATGGTTTCGTCATTGCGACGAGCAATGATGACTTTGGTAAGAGATCGGCATCGAAAGACGAGGAGGTGTTGGGACGAGGATGAGCTTTTTGTCAGGATCTCCGTCTCGGCCTAAAAATGCCACGTGACACGATTTACAGGCAGAACGTACTACCGCAAGTGCGCCATATGTGTGATCTCGATCATCTCAGAATTAAATGAAATTTGGCATGCAGTCGGATCGCGTTGAGAATTACGTAGAGTCAAAATCGTCGGTCTCTACGGTGAAACGAAGACCTACGGTAGATACGAGGATTCCCATTTTTCGAAGGAGAGGAAAATGACCCCCATTTTCCAGCATATAAACTTTCCCCGTGCTATTGACGTCATTGGTACGACCTCTAATTTGTAATCAATGACAAACTTTCCCATTTGAAATATGAACAAACTGGCTGAAGTACCCGGCGTTGCCTGGGGAAATTCAATATTTCAATATTTCATGCATGACAAATTGGGGAACCTTATGGTTAGCCTTATGGTTTCCTATAAGTGACCGATCTCAGGTGTCGCAAAATGCGCACGGACCCCCTTTCCCTTTTTTAACTTTTTTTTTGAATGCTTTGAATAATTTCTAAACTATTTTGGAGTTAAAAAACTTCTTGGTAAAATGTTTTGCCGTTTTGAAACATATTTTCGATGAAAACTCGATCAGAAGAAAATTACTACTACTACTACTACCTACTGCAGTGATCCAGCAATGGGATCACCCCTGGGTACCGTAATGCAGGTGGCCGAGAGGGGAGAGTTGGATGGCTCGAGAGGACGAAAAAGAAGGCAGGGGACGGCCGGGAATCGAACCTGGGCCTCCCGATCGCCGGTCGGGTGTGTTACCACTGCACCACCGAATCCAGGAGTCGGTCGTTCTTCTCGATTCCATCCCAGACCCTACAGTACCCCGGAAAAGTACCCCGGGGAGTGAATATTTTGGATGGAAACATTGCCTTCGACCTTCCCCTGGATGAAAGAGGAGGCCATGCAAAATTTGGTTGCACTGACTCCTGCTGGGTCTGAATGCATAAAGGAACAGACTAACTTTCTTCCTTATATATATAGAGATAGAGTTTATGAGGGAATCATAAAATATCAAAATCACTTGTATATTTATTCATAGGTGCGTGGACGAATGGCTGTTCCCTCCTTCCCCCCCTCAACTTTGATAGATAGATGTCACAATTCCCGCACAGAGAATTGTGGGGTTCACATATTTGAAATATTGATGATTTTTAATGGAAAATTTTCCTCGAAACGGAAGTTTGAGGTCATTATTTTTCCCCTTCCCTTAATGTTAGCTTTAATTTGACGCATAAACGAACTCTTTGGGATAAAGAGAAAGGAAATGAGGATCTCGGGGCCGGAGGAGTTTGTTTTTTTGCCCCAGTGGAAAATTTAAAGCCTCGTTTGCAGGAGACACTAAGGTGGAGCTTTTGAACAGAGAACTATCCGATAATGCTGCTTTATTTCCATAAAATATGTATTTTCCTTGGAATAAAGTTGCATCATCGAATAGTTCTGTTCAAAAATCCACCCTTAGGATTTTGACTCCACCCTATGACCTACCACGATCCGACTACGCTAAAAAAAAAATAGCTTAAATTCTAGGATCGTCGAGAGCAGGCCAGTAGCTCACTCGAGGAGGAATGATCCACCCGTTAAATTGTGTAACGGGACATTATAGGCCTCAGACAAGGCCACAGACAAAAACCTAATCCTCATTACGACACTTTGTGGCCTTCCGATGTCTATCGCTTATCTAACTTATCATTGTTGCTCTCAATTATAAAGCTATCTTTCTCCCATAGAAAACGACGGGCTTTGTTTATCATGACCTATATGTTACCCGAAACGATTTATTCCATAACTTTTTCCGCGTCCGTATGACGAACGAGAGACGTCAATTCCTTCGAGTTCGGAAGTGCTCTCCGTTCCGAGTCGCACGGAGTCGAACGAGACCAGAATACTGTCGCCGCACTCGCACGAGTCGGTGCCGTGTCGTCCTAGTCGGTGCCGTGTCGTCCTAGTCGGTGCCGTGTCGTCCTAGTCGGTGCCGTGTCGTCCTAGTCGGTGCCGTGTCGTCCTCCCCAAAGCCGCTCTCGTTCCTTTTCTTTTTCCTCCACGCTTCGTGGTTTGAGTTGGTAGAATCGGTGTCAGACAAAGCCCCAGACGAAGAAA
Source organism: Darwinula stevensoni (assembly GCA_905338385.1). Lineage (NCBI taxonomy): Eukaryota > Metazoa > Arthropoda > Ostracoda > Podocopida > Darwinulidae > Darwinula > Darwinula stevensoni. The sequence continues at coordinate 17,207 of CAJPEV010004374.1, read as the reverse complement.
TGGGGAGGACCGAGGCTCGTCGGTCGCTCGGATCCGCGGATGCCTCCCTTCCCGTCACTCTCCGCCGGGAGAGCAGGGAAAAGAGAGCAGGGAATCCGAGGGATCCCTTTTCCCTGCTCCAAGAATCTCCAAACGTTCCTGGCAAAACGGACCGGAGCGCCATCTTCCCGAAAGGTCGCGACATGGCACGAACGAAAACGAGGTCGAGGGCCGGTTTCGAAACGGCAGTTCGATTGCTGTTCGGTTCTCGTTCGGTTCAGACTTTGGTCCGACGAAAGTTCCACCGTGGTCTTAGCAACTACTCGCATGACGAAATCCCAACTGGAACTGCGACCGAAATGAACCGATCTGCGACCGAACTGTGACTGGACTGCAGTTTGGAAATCAGCCAAGGAGTGGGACTAAAAGCAATGCAAATTTTCCTCCCAGTATATGAAGCCGATTGGAAATAATCCTTTTCTAAAACACAACCAGGACTTTCTGAATACCTGTTCGAGAACTTAAGTTTCTTATACATGAGGTGTATCACCCTCAAGAGCACCTGCCTGTCCCGGTGATGGGGGGGAGGGGGGGGGGGGGGGGAAGAGCCGGTGGAAAGGGAAATTTCTTTTCAAGTCAGTATTTTAGCAAGCCCTTTTTATTTCGAACCGCTACAACTGCTGGCAACAAATAAGCTTTGAATTCTTCCAATTAATGAGTTCATCTGTGCAGGGAAATATTAGGGAGATTAGAATCGTGTTCTCATATTCTCGGCTTCGCAGCTGCGGTAAGGGAGGCTAAAGAAAAGGAGGGAAAATGTACATTTTCTCTTCGGATCCACAAATTTCAAGTAGTTTGGGATTTGAACTTTCTGGTTGAATGAGAAGAATATGATCATTTCCATAGTTTCGTCTGCATTCGAGATGTCCCTGAATGGAGCCAGAAACCTTTTATGACGTGAAATCGTGATTTCGATGCGCGCGAATGACACGACATGAAAATAGTTTGGAAGGGAGAAGATGCCTAAAATAAGCTGGATCTCGGTCGCACGAGATCTCGTCCTTCTAGGGTCCTTTCGGCCGACCGGAAGTCCTTTTCGATCGGAAGAAAAAAGATCCGATGAGGGAAGGCGACATCCGTCGGCTCGGGCCGACGAACGTCGTTCGAAGGAGCATTTCCTCTTCGCCGAGACGGAAATCCTTTTCCTCGACGTGCAAGAATGAGCTTCACGAGTCCAGTTCGTGCCTCGTTCTCGTCCGGCCGCCTTCGACATCGTGTCGATCGTCGACGCTTCCTCGCGGTGTTTCTCGTGCCCTTCGATCTCGACTCAAACGAGAGAACGATGGACCGAATGGGATTCCTCGCGAGACTCGGATGCCCATCCATCTCACCGTATCCTACGTTCACGTCGTCGGGGAAGCATTCGCATTCCGTTTCGCACGCGAGTGCCGAGGTGTGAAATCGCGAGTAGGTATCTGGCAGAGCGAGCGTTTCTCGTCGCTCCCTTCCACGTGCCCCGAAGCATGCTAATAATTCCCATTGCGTAACGAACCTGCGGAACCCATTAGCAGTCCGTAATGGAACTTCCCAGCCCTCTCACCATCACCGTCCAGACGAGTCCGATACGCGACCCTTCCGAGGGAAACAAATCGACACTCGGTTCGGGTTCGGCGCAGTTCCGTCGGCGTTGCGCAATCGAAGAAAATCCGAGCCGGGGTCCGACCTTCTGCCAAAATTTTCCCTTTCGAACGACTTCAGTAGGCCCATTACGAACTCGCATCGAGCCAAGGTTCGCGGCCGGATTCAATTGCGCCGTTGCGACACGTTCGATCGTGACTGATCGACCGGACCCCGAGATATTTTCTCGAGGCCTTGACCTGCTGGAATTCCGTTTGAATATCGCCATTCTCCCGAAGTTGAATGGAAAAAGTGATGAGTTCATCGCGTCCGTCCGAGGCGAAAACGACGGACTCTCTTTGGCGCTTTCCACTTCGACAGTCTCGACGACTCGAGGAGTCGGGTGTATCTTTCACTTTCTTCTGCAGCGATGCCCTGAGCATTAGGGGCTTCCTCTAATGGCTCTAATCAGAGGCCCCTTTTCCAAAACGATCCCGAAGAGATGAACTTTCATCTCCCCTCCCTTCCGAATTTGGCCAACACGTGCTCCTCATCTTCCGTCATCGTGATACCCTTCATTAGGTGAAGGGGACCGATCTCCTTTCAAAGGATGCGAACGAGTTGAGAGGCTTTCTCTTCTCTCATTTCAGACTAACTACGGCGTTCCGACTAAATTAACGCGTTCTCGGTAATTCTTCAGTCGCATGCGAGAAGGTGCTGCGTGTGTGATATGCACCGGTGGGAAAGGGTTCATTTGGTCGCTGCTTAATTAGACAAGGTATATTTCAGTTTTTTTTTTTCATTCTAACCTGGATCGGAGATGAATCGTGTTTGGCTTTCTCTTCTGTTCGTGAATAGGACATGCTAGTACATCTGAAACCAGGCAACGTGATCCCCAGACATTCGCCGAATCTCATTCCTCCTACAATCCACCCCATGAAAAAAAATTAAATCAAAATCTACTTATAAGAGACCTGGAAAGATTCTCAGCTTAACGTAATGCTGGAGGAAAATTACTTAGATTATTTAAATATATTCATGCCTCTACCTCTTCGTTGATTTTTTTTTTACACGTGTGTCGTAATTGTCACGACTTTAATGTGATTGCTAAATAATACATTCATTGCAAAGCGAAACATGAGGAGATAGCTAAACTAAAAGAAACAGGCGGTGTCTTGTTTTAACATGTAGCGAACTCACGAAAGGTACGAATGGCACTATTTTGAAGATGTTGATAGGAAGAAGTTGTTCGTAATTCGTTTTATCGGAATCGATCGTGCTGTTCGCACAAAACCTCTCGCCAACAGAAATAAGGTTATCGAGAACGGAAAAAAGATCTGGACAATGATGTAATCGTGACTGATTCGTTTTCACGGATTCCTTTGCCTTGGGGCCGGTAATGGAAGGGAGACTTCCGGCAGAGAGAGGGAGAGAGAGAGAGAGCGAAGGGCTTAAGGGCACAGGAGGAACGAAATTGAGTAATGAGAGAGAGAGAGGAGGAGGAAAATCAGCCCAATCCTCTTTTCTTCACGCCCTCGAGCCAAGCATCGTTCAAATATAGAACAGTTTAGGCCGGAAGTGGAGAGTCCTCACAGACGAATATATGCTCAGTTTCTTTCCCTCCTATCGGATCCATCCCGAGAAAGGAAGAAACAATCACATTCTCGATATGACGTATGGTTCCAGGCATGAAAGCTAATTTCCTCCTCTCACTTTCTACGATGCCTCGTACTCACAAGGGCATACCGACCGACTCTCCACCCTCTCTGCAAGAGCCTACATCTTACAGTGAGAAATAGAGGCTCCGAGAAGGCAAGGATGGAGTCGACTGCGAGAAGATGATTGTGTCTTCAGATTTTGCTTGCACAAATCGGCGCGGCTCTTTTTCGCGGGAGTCCCAGTGGTATGCAATTAAAGAATAAAGTTTTTTTTTTGCGTACGATCTATGAATACGTGTCAACGAATGAGAAGAGTAGGATCGGCGGGTGCTTTACGGGGGTCCCTTAACAGTTTTTTTTTTTTACGAATCACAGATTGAAAAACCCTACTTAAAAGGACAAAAATTAGTTGTCCCTCATCTGCTGCTTTGGGATTGAGTTCGTTATTATGTTGCGCTCTGCACGAGACTGACGACGCAGTGATATCTATCGTGAACGGTGCAAAGCTTGAACTTCTCCTCGTATGCGCCAGAGGGCTGCATGCAGGTCGTAGAAAGAGATCCCTTGACCCTAGAAGTGCCAACCGTCGATAAACTCGACGTTGGTAGGCCACCGTGCTGCTTCTGGCCCTTCCAGGGCTAACAGGTGGTTTTCAAACTTATCTCCTTGCACTCTTAAAAGTAGAGCAGTCGTTTGCGTAGCAACAGACGACAGTAGACAGTATTCAGGCGACAGACGGAGTGGTAGCTGTCGAGCACATTTTGCGTTTCTCCGGTCTTCTACAGTACTTGTTTCTCGTTCTCCTTTACCCGCATTATTCCTGGCTGCTTTAATTGAGAATTTTATTCTGAAATCTTTGCGTCCCCCCACTTCTAGGGTGTCGCATCCCAGTTTGAAAAACGTTGACTTAAATGACTGAGGTGTGGGCAACCACTCCACTATGGTGCCTGCTCCAGAGGTTCTTCACGTGCTCCTCTGAACCGGCTGTTGTCCAGGGGCCTATTCCACAGAAGATTTACAAGTTACAAGTAGTTGCAAGGGTCATGCCTTGATTGCGTCAAGTGTCAACGGGACCCGCTAGAAGAGTTGAAAAAGAAGACACGACCCTTGCAACTACTTGTAACTTGTAGCTTATAACTTGTAACTCTTTTGTGGAATAGGCCCCAGGTGGTCCTCTGACCCAGAAATCCTTCAAACGTTTATCTCGTCTCGGCAAGCAAAGGCTAAGACCCTATTAAGTAAAATTTTCCTTTCTGTTCCTCACCGTAGATCCTTCCTTTCCTTTGCAAATAAAGGGTAATCTCGATTTCCTTACATTGGGCAACGGTAACTTCATTGTACATAACCGATCGAGCGACTGTTTTTTTTGTTTTTGTTTTTTCTTTTTTAAGGGTACATTTTCCTCTGAAGACCCAAACTCTCCTTTACATTCATTTGAGTATTTTCAGAGATTATACGTAGCTGTTACAGATCGGATGTAATCTTTTTGGGAAAAGGGACTGCTCTTGGGGATTTCTTGCCCGAGTCTGAGATGAGCGGGGGACTTCAATTTCGCACCTTGCCGGTCGAATGGGCACCAATGTGCTGAGGCTATTTCCTTCTCTTCGCGAGTCAAAGTCTGGACAATAGACCTCGTTCCACCCAGCCTTGAGGTTTCTTCCTTCGAGAAAGCCGGAATGTCCTTCCTGGAACGTGACTTCAGTCTCGGAAGTTCTTTCAGCTTCTTTTGCAGTCAGTTTCCTCAGGACTTAACATTTTCGCATTCGTCATGCGAATCTGAGGTCGTGACCTTGTAGAAAAGGTCTCAGCTTTTTGATACAAAGGTAAATATTCCTCAATGCCGTCCTTTATTCCTGAAGAAAATGATTTTTTTTTATTCAGAAACTTTAAGAATAGTATTTTCACTTTTTTGTCAAATCATCAACGATATAATGAGATTGTCTTTCCTCCTTTGAAGGTCAGAATGAGGACAAGACAAAGAAGTGGCTGCCTCGTCATTCCTTTAGTTTCTTTGATGTCATCCTTTTTTAAGGGCAATGCGCTCTTTCTATGGATGTAGCTATTCATGAAATGCAGCTAATGAATCCTAATCCTATTAAGAAATAAACTTCTTTGATACTTAGAACTGTTTTTAGGAGTAAATGAGCTCTGGGCATCTTGCAGAAGAGGAAATGAGAGGGAAAACTGCAAATTCCTATAGAAAAGAAGATGACGGCTCAGCGATGAGGGTGTCAGGTATCCAGGACGTCCAGGTTTGAATCCCACCACCAGCAAGTGGTTTCCCCCCCAGGTCACTAGGTCACCCGCTCGCTTTCGGATGATACATGCTAACTGCGAATGGACATCAATCCCTTGGCAAGGGTCTGACTCGAGCAGTATTCACAAGGCAATCGCTTCCCTGGGCCCATTAAAAAAGTGGGCGCATTCTGTTGCGACCCGAGTCGTGATTCGAGCTTCGTAGTAGGGATTTCGAGAACCATTTTTCCCCATATCGCTCACCTCAGCTTTTGGCGTCGAATTGGGGAAAAATAGGTGGTGACTTCTCTACTCGAACCTTGAGTCGCAACAGGGGTCGCAAATGAAGGTACCCAGTATAGAAGGTGAAGCTAAACGGAGTGATTTGATCGGTCGGTTTCGAGACGCAACACCAAATGGGAAAGGGAGAAAGTTGCTCGACTCCTGTGTTGTCACTGGCCTGACCGTTGATAGCACCTTCTTCGTCGCTAGGATATCAAGAAGTAAACCTGCACAGGTGACTGTCCGACTGGGCATGTGGGTCGACATTCACCGATCGATCGTGCGATCGTTTCGAACTTACGAGGCCTCGTGATGGATACGAGCAGTGGTGTAACTAGGGGGGGCAAGTGGGGCGGTCGCCCCGGGCGCCACAGTCCAGAGGGCGGCAAAGTAGCCTTTCAAAAAAAATTTTTTATTCAAAGAAGCAAAATTTAGGAAATTTTTTTCATTTTCCCCATTTTGCCTCCCACTGGAAAAATGCCAGTCTTGGCAATTTTGCGATTTTTTCCCGTTTGCCGCCCTCAGTTCAGAGGGAGGCAAACGTCATCTTTCAGCAAAATGAAGTGAATCAGTCCTGAAAAACAGAAATAGTTAATAAATCTCATTCTCCAGTAAAACGTGTGTGCATGTGAAAATAACAATTAGCAAGGGGGCGGCAGTAACAGTCACTCGCCCCGGGCGGCAAATTACCTAGCTACGCCACTGGATACGAGGGAAAAGCAGAGCACCGATCACAACCTACTCGTCGGGAAGCTCCAGATACGACGAACATGGGAGCGAGGCGGAAGTCAGACGCATTGGCAAAATGGGTGAGGTGGGAGTTCCCCGGGAACTCCCTCGGGAACTTCCTCGTCAGGAATTCTGGGAACTCCTGATGAGTTGTCATCGGAGGAAAGTATTCCTGATTGCCTCGCCAGACTTCTGGAAGAGAGTGAATGGGATCTACTTCGGCTTTGTGTTGTAGTTGATGTCGGTTGCAACAGCAGGAGTGCATGGTGAAAAGCGTGTAGGGGTGACACACGGTGACGCGAAGCGAACTCCTCGGGGTGGCACCAGAGTTACATATGGCTGCCGCTGCCAAGGAGCCAATAATCATTTGACGGAAGGAACAGGGCACAGACGGCTAGGCTTGGAACCAAGGGAATCCGCTCTGTTTTGCTGTACACTGTTCCTTCCGTCAAATCATATTTCATGAGGCAATTGCGTGTTAATATCAAATTTGGTATCGCTTGAAAGGGCATTAAAAAAAAACTTGGAATCAAGTATTGAAACCACGAGTTCCAACCATGGCAAGTGTAGATATCTTCCACTGAACTTAATCAAACTGTTTGATCAAGTGGAAGTTCTTGTTTTAGCTTCGGAGAATAATGGCTTAGAACAATCTAAAGATGGCAGTTTCACAATTAAAATGACACCATGACGAAGCTTTTATCTCGAATAGAAGAGAAACTATAGCAAAAATAGTCTCACAATTCCAGTCCATATAGGCGCCAGGAGCCAAAAATAGGTGACACTCAAATGCATATATCTCGAGATCGGAGCGAGATAAAATAAATCTCTGGAATTAACTTTCTTATAATCAATTCCTCTACGTGCATACCGATTTTTTTCAAAATCGAAGATGGTTGAACTCATCCTCTGGTCGATTTGGTGTGGAGTGACCCAAGAGTCAATAAATGTTACTCTAATTATTACTCTTTTTCGGTCGTTCCTTCCGAAGTATCTTTCGCCCCACACTAATATTATACCAAACTGCTCGAGAGGAGCAGACAAATCGATTGATACCATATAAAGCACCAAAAAAAAATGAAGGTGACTTTTGAATCACCCTGTACTTCGAAGGTGGAAGGAACATTTTGAGGAACTCTTAAATTCACCCACGGCGGGCCTTTGACGTTTCCTACTCCTCGTGAGATCCGGAGAAGAGATCCGAAGTCAGGTCGCTCGGATCCGTTTGCTGCATGCCCCCCGACGAGATTCCCAAAAACAGTCTCTGTCCAAGACCAGTCGGTAGACCTCGTGCAGGGTGGAACAACTAGGATGAAACAAATTTCGACCTTGCCGTAAAGTCCACCTACATTACATAATTTCGCTTGGCATGCATCACACAATTTAACGAGTAAAAAACATCCAATTTGCTTTTTCCAACCAAATTCTACCCCTATCCGATCTCAGAACGAGAATGGACAGTGCAAGCATTTTCCTCTCGATTGGGATTGATTCCAAGACCATGGAGTTCAAATCGTCGGCGAGGGATGAATATACAGGGTGATTAATGAGTTTATCTCACTCCTTGCGTTTACAGAGAGAGGTGTCGCCTCTCCGTGATGAAAACCAATAATACCGTAGAGCCTTACAGCGCCTCTTCGTCCTACATATCTCGCGTTTTTAATTGCTGATGCGATGAAAACGCAAAAAATGAAGATTTCGGGCGTGACGTTTTCTTTGAGAAGAGTGCTCCACCGTGTTCCTCCCCATCACGGCAGGCGAGTGCGTTCGCCCTATATTCAATTTCTTGGTCCACGGATGTGTCGACAAGACTCCCCAGGGTACTTCATTTCATTACCCTAAACTTTTTCTTTGGAAGGGGGGGGGGGGAAGGGAATTGTTAGGAATATTGTTTACGCAAGAAAACAGACGAACATGAGAGGAATTCAAGACTACGATCAACGCTGAAATCGGCACCTATCCACAGAATTTTTGCCGAATGCGAGTCGTTCGGATGCAGTTCGTACGAGCTCAAAACTCACGGCATTTTGAGTTCCTCAGGAATTAAAATCACAAGGGAAAAAATACGTTTATATTAGGGTCGTAATCGGTCTCACGGTTGGACATGTGCTCCCCTCTGTAAACCTATGTATAGAGGTGACAAACTTGTAAGTCACTCTGTAGATGCAAAAACTTAAAGCGGTGGGAAATTGTCTGACTTAACATTTGTTGTCGCTCGAGGCTTGGCATTCCACCCGTTGAGCTCGAGCCCGTTGTCCCGAATTTGGAACATTCGAACACGCCTCTCCCCATCCTCCGATCGTGACCCAATAAACTTGTATGGAACTAGCATTCCTTGAGTTTCCCTCATTCTCTTAGAACTTCTCTCGGATTTTTTAACATCGCAGAAGCCTTTTAATAATTTCTCTAGAAAAGGCTGCGGTGAATGTGATTTCGGGTTCCAGACGCATTAATCTTATCTGCTACTCAAGTACTTCTAGGTTGCGATACTATTGGATTTCCTGGCTTGCGGAATGCAGTGAAAATTTTCCCGGCATATAGTCTGAAATGCTTCAGGATGCCATGAAACGGCTTGAGTATTGGGTATTTTTTCTAAAATGCTGCCGACCGTCTACCGCATGAACGTTTTTGGTAGTCTTCATTTGCCGGAATTTTTAGCGTCTTGAAGTGAGTTAGCGCAAATTCGCTGGGATTCTATCTTCCGAATACGTAATATCGTACGTACTCGTCGTTCGTACGAATCACGAATTGCACGAGTCTTCACTCCGTTGCCTTTGGAGAGGTTGAGATGGAGGTTGGGGGGGGGGGGATATAATGTGGGTGAGGTGAAGAGGAGGACATGATGGGGGGGACTCCAAGGTTCCGTATAGCCATGAAACATATGAAAGAAAGACTGAAGACGTGGGATGCGTAAAAAGAAAGGAGCCGAAGACCATATCGTCGGGTGAGATTTATTTTCTTCTATGTTTAGCACCCAGCCTCTGAGTCGATGAGACCAAAACGAGCTATTTTTGCAGGTGCTGCAATAACCAAATCATTCCGGTATTATTTTTACACAAAGGGGAGAAGTATTTTCGGAAAGTCCATCATCTCAAACCTCCAAATACCAGCTCTTTCCTTGAGTGAAGTGAACCCTTCGTCACGAGCTCCATCGGAAGAGGGGTATCCCCGAGTGCTGGCCGCATCGCCAAGCCAAGCACAACATTGGGTTTTTCCGTCCTATTATCAAGCAAACACTAATAGGAACAACTCACAAAGCCATTTCTTTATTCTTTCTTCATCACCTGTTGTTTCACTCAACCTATTTCGCTCCTGCCTCATACAGGTGCTTCGTCACGTCGCAATTTCTTCTCTGGTGTTATGAGCGGATTCATATCCTCCTGCGTACCCCCCCCCCCCCCCCCCCCCCCCCTTTGCGCGACAGCTTCACTTCCACCGGTTTTTCCATCATGATCGTAACCGCACCTGCTACGTCTAATGCAAGTGGCACACTTTGCCACCTGGCATCGGCATGTAATCATCGATGCTGGACTGAGCTTCTGCGCTCGTAGTTGGTTGTTCGGTCGAAAAAAGGAAACGAGCTGGAGCGCTGGAAGAGGGGGGAGGGGAAACTCGGGAAAAACACTGGTACAAGCAAAGAAGAAGAGCAACGTCATTCAGAAGAATTCAACTACTACATTTCCTCAGTTAACAACAGCGATGTAACCCCGACAGAGGTCCGGTCACTTCATTTTTTTCGTGTTTTTTTTTGTAGTGGACTTCACCCTTCTCTCCATATCTTCGTCTACAAAAGGGGATGGCTAAAACTGGGGTACTGGAGGAAGCCCCACTTTCCGTGCTTCCCCCACATATGCATGAAATAGGGCTTGTAGTAATGGCGAAATGGGTTGGTCTCTACCCCACCCCCCGTAACTGGTCTCATCGACTCAGAAACTGAGCGTTAAAACTGAAAGTTTAGGACACGTGAACGTCACCGGAGTTTGCTGCAGTAAAACAAAATATATTATCAGTTTGCAGAGACGTATACACAGATTCCTAAATTAATGCGCAACCTGCTGAGTCAATAAAATAATTTCGTTGATGATGTTAAATAGCATTGATGTACCATGGTCAAAAGAAAATCTTAAATCTGGACTTAGAACAACCCTTAGAACAATCCAAAGTAACCCTCACTCGACGATTATGGCGCCTCCGCTCGTCGCTTCATCAGCATTTCTTACTCGGAGGATATGAACCTCTAACCGATTCCTTCCTGGATTCTTGAAATATTCCAAATTCGACTTGTTTCTTTGGACTCGGTCTGCTCGTCTGGCGGAGGATTGAACGAATCGGGTGAAATATGCATCGATATTGCGCTATTTGCTCGGACTCGTGTCCGGGATGCAAGAACGTCAATGCATAGCCCATTGCATGATCGAAAAAAAGAGCCTTCGTTAAGATCGTGATGTCGTTCCGCGTTTGGCCGAGAACTTCGAGTAGAACGTTGTCACGGTGGATAACGATGCCGATAACCCAGCTGGAACGAGGATACCAGCAATGGGTTTTGGCGACCACATTCCTATGACACTAATGATGTCTATCGTAAGGCGACGTAAGGAAGGCATCGGGGCCTCTGAACCTGCTGTGGTCATCGGAACTCCTTCCTTCTGTCGTGCATCTGCTGGTCGATGATCGTCGTCTCCATCGCAGCAACTGGTGCGGTTTTTAAGTGCTATCGATGTTTTAAGAAATAGAAAGAAAAGGTCTCTGGTGGATTCAACCGATCCGAGTTGCCTAATCATATTAATGAAAATCGTTGCAACTTGCCGAGCGATGACGCAGCAGCCGCGTTGCCGAGATGCATTATATTTTCATCCGTTGTCGGCCTTCGCTTTCGCGAAGGCGACGCCCTGATCGTAAAAATCATTCGACTCCGATATCGAGGTACGCTTCGTCACACGTCACTGCATATTTAAGTGCAGTGACGATGCACATCATAATTCAGTATACCAAGCGGAAGGGAACGATGCTTCGATCGATCGCAGAGTTATTATTTCAAAAGGTGCTCGTTGCCATGCACAACGCCTTCAGAAAAATAATTGGAATGCCTTCGAAGAGAAAATTCGCAATTTTTATGCCTCACTCGAAAGTTTTATTGATCTGGCCTCAAATATTTCGCTACGAGGGTGTGGAAGACCTACTGCTGCCCTAGATCGCAGAGAAGCGAAAAGAGGCTGGCCTCTCTTTATCCTATTCAGCATCAAACGCATCGGTGTCGCCCCTACCGCGTTTCAACCAGTTTCGATATCCCTCGTAATATTCCATCGGCTCGGCTGGGACGAGAATCCCGAAAAGTAAATCCGACTGTGAGAGTCGGATTTACTATCGGGAGAAATAGACATTTCTATATATATATATATATGAGATGCTTGCTGCAAAACAAATAATTATCGTAGAAGTTTTCTAGCGTTTTTCATTCTAGTTTACAAAGCGTCAGCTGGAAAGAAGAGATCCGGAGTCAAGCGAGAAGCACAATTTTTTTCCTGAACCTAACGTGAGCCAGAAAGGACAGAGAATCGAAAATGAAAACCGAAAGTAAATCCGACCCTGGATTTAGTCAAAAAGTATAAAAACCAAAATTTAACGTGCATGCCGAATCAGCCGAGAGTTCTCGTTTTGTGATTCGTTTGCTTCGGTATTGAGGAAATGAAGACTTGTTCGTGCAAACTTCTTATAGCGAAATGGGGGGAAAGACTGGGATGGCAGTGAGAGCATTCCTGCAGGCAGGACTGTGTACACCTGGACAGTTAGAATGGAAATTAGGGTTGCTCGCGATCGCTCCTGGGGCCGCCCAAGCCAACGCATTTTCCTCCACGCATTTACACGTGGCGGCGTGACTGCCTTCGATGCAGATGCAAACGTGAGTAAGGGAGGCAGGGAAGGCAGTGTCAGTGGCGTAGCCAGAATTTCACAAAATGGGGGCCGGGGGAACAGGGCGGGGGTTAACTTCCCTAACCTCCCTTGTGACGGATGCATTTAGATCAGAGTTGAGAAGGGCTAGGACAAATTTTTTTTTTTTTGAGGGGGGGGGGGGGGGGTGAAGAACCCCCCCCTTCGCTAC
>CAJPEV010004373.1:0-20736 GCA_905338385.1 Darwinula stevensoni | reverse complement strand
TGGGGCCTATTCGCTGCATGAAAAGCTCATACGCAGAAGAAAGAGTTGGACTTGTTCTGATGGCTGTTTGAGGTTCACAGACATTGATTGGACCTGTGAAACACGACTCTAGATCTTGTTGTGACATTTCTATGAGTTCTAGACGGTCAGAACTGATTCCAATGTACTCTGACGTTGACTTTACCATGATTGAGAAAGGCGTTCCATTTAACTGGGTGGGCATCGGGATTATCCGAAAAAGTTCGAAATTCCTTTCTAAGCTTTCAGGGGAACGGTAGCAAACAACCGCAGGCTGTTTTCTGTGGCTGCGGTTTGTACATCAGACCAGTGATAGTAGATGTAGGTGAGGTCAGGGTTCAAAGGTACAGCTAGAGACATTTCTGCCGGTAGTTCGAGACTGACATTTTGCAAGATCCCAAAAAGACGTTCAGGTGTGATCAGGTAGGGGCTCAGCTGATTTCTAGCAACTGTTTTCAACGCTTGCGTCAAACGCACCGCTTCGTGGTGAAGTTCCATTATAGCTGCACATATTCTCCAACCTGAGGTCTGAATCAAACTGAGGGAAGTTATAGACCTCCAAAAAGACCAAGCTGACTCACTTAATTGTTGTTTTAATTTATGAGTCTCTTCCGTCATGTTTTTGGTGATCGTTCGGGATAGTAGGAAAATTTTCATTTAAATCGACTCAGTTTCATGAAGAAAAAAAATTAGCAGTTAAGTGATGTGATGGAACTCAGAATTAAAAGTAAGAATATCCCTTTTCAGATGGATTTGAGAGTGTTAGTGTGGCTTTGCCACAAGATTCTAGGAGTGACAGCCAAGGACTAGAAATGGATTGCATCGCCGAAGGAGATAATGGACACGCAATTCAGGGAAGGGTTGTTGTTCCTAAAACGGGGAGATTTCATTTTGTCAGGAGATAGATGGATTCTAGTAGTCGATCTTCCATTTCAACCCTATATAAACTCCACCACAACTTTGATTGGGGAGTTAGAGAGGTACATAAATTGGATTGATGAAGTCGTTCTCCCATATCCAGTCAACAACCAGGATGCACCCAAGGGAACTGTAGCAGGTCGGCATTTCCCAAATCCAGTTTTACATTATTTGAGGGAAGAGGCAAACTATTTCAAAAATCAAGTTCAAGAGTCTTCTCAGCGGTTTAAGGAACTTCAACAAATAAGTTCTTTTCCCATGGAAAGGCCTCAAAGAGACGGGAATGCCCAAAGAGTACCCAGAGGTGTGATTGATCTGGGAGGTAAGGCATTGAAATGGCTCTTCGGTACGGCCACAAACGAAGATCTCGAAAGGCTAAGCCTAAAAATTGATCAAACACTTGGAACTTCAAATAAACTTATCCATTTGGCAATGGAACAAGCAAATTTAGTAAATATCACAGCAGAAAATGAGAGGAGAAATCGAGAGAGCATTGACCTCATAATCGAGATCACCAAAAACATGACGGAAGAGACTCATAAATTAAAACAACAATTAAGTGAGTCAGCTTGGTCTTTTTGGAGGTCTATAACTTCCCTCAGTTTGATTCAGACCTCAGGTTGGAGAATATGTGCAGCTATAATGGAACTTCACCACGAAGCGGTGCGTTTGACGCAAGCGTTGGAAACAGCTGCTAGAAATCGACTGAGCCCCTATCTGATCACACCTGAACATCTTTTTGGGATTTTGCAAAATGTCAGTCTCGAACTACCGGCAGAAATGTTTCTAGCTGTACCTTTGAACCCTGACCTCACCTACATCTACTATCACTGGTCTGATGTACAAACCGCAGCCACAGAAAACAGCCTGCGGTTGTTTGCTACCGTTCCCCTGAAAGCCTTAGAAAGGAATTTCGAACTTTTTCGGATAATCCCGATGCCCACCCAGTTAAATGGAACGCCTTTCTCAATCATGGTAAAGTCAACGTCAGAGTACATTGGAATCAGTTCTGACCGTCTAGAACTCATAGAAATGTCACAACAAGATCTAGAGTCGTGTTTCACAGGTCCAATCAATGTCTGTGAACCTCAAACAGCCATCAGAACAAGTCCAACTCTTTCTTCTGCGTATGAGCTTTTCATGCAGCGAATAGGCCCCATAGACTGTAACAAAGAAGTTCTTCACCACCCTGAACCATATTTCTTTCGAGTAAATGAGAAAGGAATCTGGGCATATTCCTTACCAAAACCCATGAACATAGTTGTGAATTGTCCCCAAACTGAGCAAAGGAAAATAAAATACAAAATTACCAACCATCAACTGAATCTTTCCGGTCTAATCACTTTGCCTATTCTCTCCGCAGCAGAGGAGAGGTAGAAGATCATGAATGGGTAATGCCCCTGCCTACTAGAAGTCGAGGAACGAGAAGTAAGGAGGGAGATACCTTAAAACCAGCTCAGGCCGTGATAATGCAACCTACAAGAACAGGCACAAGTTCTTCGTTAGTTGACAAAATGATTTGGCTAGTTCAGGCGTTTGAACATCAATCACAATAGATACCTAATCGTCCTGGGTAGGACATTAAACTGCATCCAGTCATTAATATTTGGATGATCGTTCGGGATAGTAGGCAAATTTTCAGAAAGAAGTTCTTCACCACCCTGAACCATATTTCTTTCGAGTAAATGACAAAACTTGGACCCGTATAAGGAATGGTTTTGGGTACTTGGATCAACACTTAACAGGGCTTTGACTCGTTTCCTTTTATTTTATGTTTTAATGGTTGGTAGTTGACTTAGAAAGGCCAGATTAGTGAAACGGAGGGGCATGCAGTGCACATATGACTGGTTTTTCTCTGCCATCCAGTTATGCAGGTTTTGGGGAAGGAACCCACGTGATTCAATATCCTCTTCATCTCCCAAATATCCAGGAAATGATAAATGCCTCGAAAATTGAATTGCTTAAGCAAATTGCTAAGGATGAAAGATACAGGCATATAAAACAAAAACTGGAACAACTCAAGCAAGTCAGCCTGATTCCTGTTGGCATTCCTTTACAGGAAGTAGAAAGAGAGGTGGCAAATATAAATCATCAGGAATCCCAAATGATGAAAGATACAGGCATATAAAACAAAAACTGGAACAACTCAAGCAAGTCAGTCTGATTCCTGTTGGCATTCCTTTACAGGAAGTAGAAAGAGAGGTGGCAAATATAAATCATCAGGAATCCCAAAATATTGAATGGTTTGAGCCTAAGATCATTTTGGCACCCACAATAATCAACCTGGCCCTTTTTTCTATTATGAGCGGAATTCTCTATTTCATTTGCCGCTTTTGCGCTAAAATCAAGGTGGAAAAGCACCAAACCACAAAGGGAACCTTCTCTGGGCTGAGAATATGTTTCAACAAAAATTGCTCAGAGACGATTCCCACACCACCTGCTCAGGAATTAGAGAGCGGAGAGGTGGCCCCTGAAATTGAAACTGTCCATGTGTATGGAACACGTCAGTGAATGTTTATTGAATTGCATTGTTTGCACATGTATATCCATTCAGTTTCCTAATGGATCATTATCAAGGTTTATTGCTACTTTATGTTATGAGATCTTTGACAGAAAATGTTTCATTGTTTCTCAAAACTACAACCGGTCCACTCCAATTGTTCTGATGTAATCTGATGTATGTGTGTGTATTGATACCCAATTGGAGGTGCGTAGGTGCGTACTGTGCCGAATCTCTTAAATATACAGAAACAGAAAGTTTCGATGTAGGTTCTTGTCAAGAAGCCTACACCGAACAGTCGGGCCGAGTGATGTAACGTATGCCGGCCTATGACCGCAAGTCCAGCGTATCAATAGAGTCCAGGAGGGGAGGAGGCGGAAGGAGGTGAACTAAAACATCCATCAACACGTGGAGGGAGGCGAACCCAGTGTTTGGGGTCAACCAACACGTAGAAGGGCTCCGTACAGTTTATATGCAGGATCCTTCCTTAGGAGGGGAGGAGGCGGAAGGAGGTGAACTAAAACATCCATCAACACGTGGAGGGAGGCGAACCCAGTGTTTGGGGTCAAACAACACGTAGAAGGGCTCCGTACAGTTTATATGCAGGATCCTTCCTTCTCGAATGTGCTACCCAAACACTGGGCAAGGAGCCATATCATCATTATACGAATGAGTATCAAAGTCCCTCCAATCAAGTCCAATCGCCAAAACCTATCCTCCAATCCAACAAGCTTTCAGCGGAAGATCCCTCCCTCGATCCCTCACCCCGAGGTGCCTGAAGAGCTCGAACTCGAAGAAAGCGAGTCAGTACCGTTTTGACCGGGGTACTCGGGCCCTTTTAGATCGTGGGTGTTTCGAAATTGGCCGCCTTTCTCTCTATAGAAACATACAGGGGAACAACGATATAGTTAGAGGATTCGTTTCGAAGGTCGTGAGTTTTTTAAGAGCTCGAACTCGAAGAAAGCGAGTCAGTACCGATTTGACCGGGGTACTCGGGCCCTTTTAGATCGTGGGTGTTTCGAAATTGGCCGCCTTTCTCTCTATAGAAACATACAGGGGAACAACGATATAGTTAGAGGATTCGTTTCGAAGGTCGTGAGTTTTTCCCCCGAACATGCAACGTTTTATGTGGAAGGAAGTGAAAATCAGCCCTTTGTCGTTGGGTGTACTGTTGGACTGGTTGTTTGACTAACATTTTTTTTGTCCTTTTTTTTATCATTAATTTTTCTTTTTGGAAATACATTTTTTTTTGTTGTCTTGAATTACGCCTTAGTTACTCCCACTCGAATTTGAATTGGCACGGACCTGATTTCCTGGAAGGGGATTCATTGTAGTGGAATCGGGGCACGTTAAGGTAAAGTTTCTATTTGAACTTAATTAATAGTTGATATGTTGATTTCCTGGAAGGGGATTCATTGTAGTGGAATCGGGGCGCGTTAAGGTAAAGTTTCTATTTGAACTTAATTAATAGTTGATATGATCAGCAATCCTACCGACTGCGCCTCGTGCCCGTTACAGCTTCTCCTTGACCTGTAGATGTAGGTCTAATCCGCAATCCCATAACAGCAAAATATCATTTCTATTTAACGTAAGCAAACCTGTATTATGAACATCATGCGAGGCTCAGTATTGGTAATTGCTCCACATGAGGTGATGACTCTAAAAATTATATTTTTCGAATTCGATGAAAAATCGAATATGCATTGAGACTCTATTTCCTGTTCGAAAAACATTTCTATTTTCTTGAAATAGTAGTGCTGGGGACCGCTCTTTAGAATGCCTCCTGTATATTAAAAAAATCTCACAGGTAGATAAGAATCGCCTGATACGTTCACTCGAAAGCGGTGATGACTACCTGTTATTGGCGTCTATACTTGGGATCAAGAGTACAACTGCTCATGCTAGCGCTGCTCGGTTCGTTCCATTGTCACTATTTCATTCTGCAAAATTTGAAGTTCAATTGTAATTACGATGCTAGCGTTATTTGAGAAGGTTTCTTGAGTCAGGGGTTGTAGAGAAACAACTAGGAGGATCAAGCAAGATGACAAGATGTCCGACTGCTTGGCTGCAATGGTTGGAGAGTTCCCTGCCTTTACGTTGAGACGGATCAACCAGGAAATCCGGCGAAGATTGGCAGAGAAGCCGCTCATTTCTGACAAGACCATTTCAAACATGCTCAATGGCCTGCTCATAACAACCAAGAAACTTGAAGACTCGCCAGCAGAGAGAAATCGAGAAGATGCGAAGGAGAAGCGCCGCGCCTATGCCCAGTGGCTCATCCAATAAGGAATCAGAAAGAATATTTTCATTAATGAAGCAGGATACAGCATTCACACCAAGCGCAACCGTGGCTGCGCTGTGCGGGGAGAGAGGGCAGTTGGTGTTGTGTCATGCAATCGAGGAAAGAATCTGACCATCACATTTGCTATATCGCCTCAGGACGGTCTCCTACATTGCTCGATCATAGAAGGTGGGATGAATGCTACCAAGTTCACAGACTTTTTGGAGAGCTTGTCAACTATTCTTGGAGTTGATGAAGCCATTTTCATTATGGATAACGCGTCAGCTCACCGTAAAGCTGAAGCAGCTTTCGAAGGTGTCGGGTATAGAGAAGTTCGGTTCCTTCCCCAATATTCTCTATTTCTGAATTGCGTTGAGTTTGCTTTCTCATGCTTCAAGAATCACATGAAGCAACTCTTGGCAGAGAGCAAGGAACAGATCGACGATCGAAAATGAGTGACTGAGCTGTGGATGAATCTTCACCAGTATCGCTTATAAATCCTCCCACAGTTGGGACAGGAAGCCACGACTGTCATATCCCCTGCGTGATGTCACCAATGGTTCTTGCACACTCGGCCATATATCCCCAAGTGTTTGCAATTGAGTGATATTGTGATGCAAACTATTGAATATGATACTCTCAAAATCAAACCGTTGATTTCATGGCAAATATACTACTCTTCATGGTCCAGGATGCAATTTGAATTTCTGGTTTAAGTTTCCCGATTACCTGATATCCTGATGGGATGAGGAACTCTTTGAATCCATATCATGAGTCTCACATTGCATGAGAAGTTCGACCTCTTTCATGAATGTTGAATTCCATTGGATATTTCCGATAGTTTTCACTCTTATGGATTGAAATTGAAAAGACCGCATGGACATGCACTTGCGAATTTGCATTTTAATATTTTTGCTAGGGAAATGCGCAGAGAGGGCATCTCTCTTGGAACACGACCAAGAGACAAGGCCTGAAGTCTCACAACTATCGAATTTGACTTTCCTTATGTCGAGCAAGCTTTTCTCTGAAATCCGACATCCAGCACAGCGACACATATGACCTTCCTTAGTCACCTTTGACTTCCGTTTATTCATATTTGTCTTAGAGAAACCATAATAGTACTCATGGTCAAGCTATTGCGCTCCTCCGTTCACTTGCGTCCCATATTTAAGCAACATACGCATACATTCATTATACATTCGCATACCTTCATTGAAGGGATGCATATAAATCCAGATCAAAATAAGAAGGAAACTACATCTAACCAAAGGAATAAAAACAAAATTCAAATAAATATATATTTGACTTTTGCCGATATTTACCTGAAATGGATGATTGCTCCTGAATGTTCCCCATTCAAATTCCTTGTCTTTACTATATGTAGCTCCTTTGCCGAGTACAGAATGCCCTCCATGATCACGTTCTTGTGTAAACTTTATATGATGATCATGAACTGATCTTGTTGCCCGTTTGGTGGAACTGAGATGATCATTTCGTCCATCTTTCAGCATCCCTTCCATCGGAATTATTTCGCGAATTTCCTTGAGAATTCCAGCTCTCTCCATCCAGCCAGGCGTCCTCTGGTGCTCCTCGAGAGAAATCAGGAGGCCCACATATTCTATGATAGACATTGTACTTGGTTTCAAGGCAATTTTCTCCAGCTGGCAGACCTTGTCATGTGCCTCCAATATTAGGTTCCAGACCTCTGATAGGCTGTCATTGTATTTACATTCCAGAACACTCACTAAGGATTTTGCATTGGTTCGACCTTTTAAGGCCACCATGTAAGCTCGTTTCAGGTCATCCAGTGTCTTTTCTTCGATCTCAACGTATGACTCATATCGTTGTTGACTGGTGACATGTGCCGTGTGATGGCACTTGGAAGGACAAACAATACAACAGCCTGTTTTGGGATTCATGACTTCACATTCTTCTGGCCGGCTCCGTATTGTGCATGGATAGTGGCATGTGAGTTTGCATGCCCTGCAAACTGTAGCGCACTCCCCCTCTCTCAAATTAACCATACGTTGCTTCGTTACTTGCAGTTGGTAAGTGTAGTTTATCTTTGCATTTACTTCAGTTTGTCTCTGCTCCAGGACAGCCTTTTCTTTCTTTATCTCCGTTAGTGTGTTCAGTGCTTTAGGTAAAAGGAGACCATAAAACCAATTAAGAGTCATGCAAAACAACAAATGGAAGAAAGCAGAACCAATATGCACTATTTGAGTTGCGTTTTGGATCGGAATAGCATTAGAAAATTTTACACTTTTACTAATTTTAATTTTACTAATAATTTTGCAAATGATAAATAAATCTATACTTCATGAAAAATAAAAAATGCTTTCTTGCAATCATATTGTACCTTGTGCACAGCCAAAATTTCTTGCATAAAAAAGGAACTCCATTACCTCAGTGTCGGGGGGCGTCACATCATCATTAAATGGACCTCACCTGCCTGTACCAGTATATCAAATGAACATTACCCGCTAACTCTACACTAGCACCGTTTATGACTGCATTTTAGAAAAATACGGGCAGATATTCCCAGTTTTAGAATGGAAATTCCATGGAGTTCCATATATCCCTATTTCAGGACCATCATGAAATTAAAGATCGGATCCTCCTCCTTGACCAGATGAGACCTGCCTCTTTGCTTATGTGATGTAATGAGAGGGGAGTTAAATACGTATTGGCAACGCATTTTATTTTCCTTATCGGCGAAAGCAGTGAACTACATATTCGCAATTTCCCAGGGGATACTATTTCCTAACATTCACACACTATTTCATATGTACAAATTACTCAATGAAGTGTTCTAGGTGCTCCAACCGAGGTAAGATGCACGGCTGCGAGTTTTATTCCATGAGTCTGCTCTGAACGCATAGAAACTTCTTTCTCGCAAGAACAGAAGATAATCATGAAGCAAACCTTCCTCTTAACAAGGCAGCAAGCACACCAATAGTAAAATTGACTTTCACGCCTGGCTTGCTGGCATTAAACATTTTCTATTATGAGAATTTCGTCCAAGCATTCAATCTAAAGCTTAAGATGAACCTCCGTCTAAACTCCACGGATGCTTTAAGAAGGATGCAATGTACTGAGGATCAATTTTTTTTCAACGAAAATTCAGAGGAAAAAGCCCTTAACGAAAATCTCAATATTTTTGCAGATAGGCAAAAACGAAAAATGTTTCATTTATGGGCGAATTATGGACAATAATGAAAAATGAGGATGCCTTGGAAGAAAATTACACTTTCTCCTATTTTCGTCCTTCCTGGCAAAGCACGTGCATAGATTCTGTATTCTTTGAAAGTTGAAAGTAAAAGATGATAACTCTTTCGCTGCAGAATTAAAAAACTCTGACATCCCCTAGGCTAGAGCGAAAATAAGAACCACGGGGAGAGGGAGGGGGAGAGAGCGTGTGTGTCTGTTTAAAATACTGCACAATATTTAAATGAAAAAAAGGTTTCTGCTCTTGTACCTTTCAATAGTCTCGCTCACATTCCATTTTCCCCATCCATGCATCGCGCAGTCGCGTTTGAAGGGTGCCAGGTCTTCAGGCGGTATTTGACGACTGTATTTTCTTATCGAATGCGAAACCATATTGGCCAGGTCTATATGGTTGATCTAGACCTACTTCCTTTCTCAGATTCTGATGGGATCCCTTTCTTGGCAATGTTATATTATTGTTCAAAATATCCCAAAATATTTCATAGGCTAACGTTATGTGTCTTAAAATATTTATCATCGGTACAGGCCAGAACTAGACCTATAATTGGATTACCTTTCCTGAGAGAAGGCATTCGTTTTTTGGATACAGGTCCAGTCCTACAACAAGGGCAAATGTAGGTGTAATACCGGGTGATCATGAAATCCCAATCAATTGATATTTTATTGTTAAACTCAAAATTCTTGCAAAAATGCATAATGTGCACTTCACATTGTCAATAAGGAACTAACTAAAATTGGTGATTGGAAATTAAAAATCAGTTATTACATTTTTTTTTTACTGAAGTTCCACGTATCACCTTTCAAATCGATACATAATTGGAATTGATCCGTCATTTCCCTGAACATTCAGGATGTTCCGCATGCCAAGGATTATGGTGTTAACAGCAGCATAGATACGATCTCTTAAATGTTCAACATTGAGAACCTTTGTGCTGTAAACCTTTGACTTAATGTACCCCCATGCAAAAAAGTCAAAAGGGGTTAGCTCATGGGATCCAGGGCCCGAATTTCATTTCGCGAACATTGTGCAAGATTATCTAATGAGAAGATCTGGAACCATTGGATTGGCCGAGGATCGAACAGAATGATAACTTGATGAGGATAAACTGACAACCACCTTGGATATTTTTGCATGAGGTACTTTAAGTCAAAGGTTTACAGCACAATGGTTCTCAATGCTGAAGTTTTAAGCTAAGGGCTAAGCAGCTACTTAATTTAGATGTGATGCGACGCGCCCGCGGAACGTAAGCGGCGAGGCAGTGTAGGTCTGCACTGATCAGTGAACAATGAAAGGATGTTAATGCCGAGAGGAGAGCTGAATGGAGGCAGCATTGGGCTGCGTTACCCGCAGAGCAATGTGGAACTGTTAGCGCTACGCGGAGAGCAACGGGTGTGCGCGTCGAACGGCCATCCAATACTCGAGCTGTGGTGGCCAAAACGCCCAACGTCATTCCAGTCGTTCCGCACAATCTCTGCATTATGATTGTGGAATGCTCTTTTGAGCACTGTTGGGTTGATTATTTTGAAGCGAAGAAAGGCTAACTTCGGCGCAGTTGTTGTCATAAAGGTAAGATGTTCCATATAAACCCATTGAAGTATCCGCCAGAGTTCAAGAAGCTTTTGACGTGGGGAAAATACAAACGCAAGAGCAACTTTCTTAAGTTTAACAGGCTAAGCAAAGGCGTTTGCTTCCATCGATGAGACGATTGTAGACATACCTGGTAACGGTCAGTACAACTTCATAATATCCGACAATGTATACCGGTCTGGTTTACGGGTAAAATCAAAGCTTTCATCAAGGATAAAAAGCGGAAATGGGATGCGAACAAACGGACGGGAGATAGCACGGACTATGAGGAATATAGGAGGATCACGCGGACNGTGGGGGGCAATGTTGAAGTTAGGTACTAGACAGTAAGCAACTAGGATCGTCAAATAATAAAAAAATACAAAATTATTTAGCTTCAAGAGGGTTAAGCCTACCCTAAAATTAAGGAACGCTCGACCTCGACACGTGATATCGAAATGGGTGAAATCGCCTCTTGATATCACTAACTATCCTGAATACTGAATCCTGAAAATTTTCATCACCTGGCTGTGAACAGCCTACACACTTTTGTGTATTTACCAGACGATTGTATCTCCGATAATTTGGTGAAGGAGCAACAACGGCATAGGGTCTGCGATGCCGAAGTGAACAGCAAGCGCCCCATTCTGTGTTCCAAGAATGAGCATTTCTCTCGATTGGGACGTGTTGTCCCGATTGGAAGGCGAAATGTAGACTCACCACATTATCAACACTAAAGAACGATCATGCTGATGATGGCATCGGCAGGTCAACTTTTCTGTGGAATTCCTCAACACTCAAACCGCGGGACTCCCTCCGTACACTATAAACTTTAAAATTGGACCTATCGTAATGCTTCTGCGGGGTCTCTCGATAGGGAATGGCCTTTGCAACGGCACGCGTATATTCATGAGAAACATGAAAGCAAACGCCTCACAAGTTGAAGTGATCACGGGTGCGATTCGTGGCACCGTTAATGCGCTGCGAAGAGTTTCACTGGAAACGTCATCCGACGTCACATACGGTTCAATCTTTGTCTGCGTCAATTCCCTATGGTAGTTGCCTACAGTATGACCACAAACAAGTCTCAGGGAGAGACATTCAATAGAGTTGGACTAGTACTTCCGGTGCCAGTATTAGCGCATGGGCGATTGTACGTTGCCTGTTAGCGAGTTCGCTAGTTTCAGAGGCTCAGTCGAGAGGGGCTCGGTAGGCCCCCCGTCGAGAAAGAGTTCACTTTATTGTAAGCAGATTATAAACCAAACAAAAATAAAGAAGTTCCAGGGCAGGATTAACTCCCCCGCCTCTCGACCTCCCTCTCGAGACGATTAGAATCGCTGCTTTTGCTCGGCTTAGCCCAGGTCGTTTAGATGTGGCCCCTCCAGTTGCAATACAGCCAGAATATTTTTGTTTCTCCCTTATGGCCTCGCGGGCCAGTTGGAAGCACCTCGCGGGCCACGGGTTGGGCACCACTGGTATATTATATCTTGTTACTAGTGGCAGGTAAACCTGCTGCAAACCGAAGGAAACGAAGTGCTCTGTTGTCATGGAAGGAATCACTATGATCTTCAGAGACTACCACCCCTTAGCGCCCAAACGCGTTCAATCAACGTTTCATTGAACCCAGCGTTCCATTAACGTCCTTGGGATAGTTCTACTGACTGCTTAAATTTCCAAAACTCAAAGCGATGAAAAACAGTTCAAATTATGCGTTCTTTGAACTACGTGAATTTCTCAAGGACGTGAATTTTATATTTCAAAAAACGGTGTTCAAGAAAACTATCTGCTTTAGGATTCATCCAATATGCAATTAGCGTTTCGGATTCTTTCTTTACATCACTTAAATTGCATTCAGTCCAAGTAAAGTCCTACCACCCTGGCTAGTGTTAGAAGCCACGAAGTAGTCGATTAGTCTGTATGTAGGTACTATCTTCAATTGTCAGGGATAGTCTGGTAAAGAAACGTGGAGCAATTTAGCCATACTGTTATTATCATCATATATAGTTAACATATATTTGGTAGTAGGAGAGATGATAAGCACTTTAATGTTTACTGATTCATTTTCTTCCCCAAGAAGTCACCTTGAACCCCCCTCCCTACATCTTTCTAGCCAGAGTTCTCTGTAGACTCTTTGGACTGGGTTACCTCTAAGGACCAATTTTTTCAAGAATTCAAGTATTTCTTTTCTGGTTTATGTGGAGAGTGATCGGCTACCTTGTGGAAGGCGTAATGGAAATGAATCCAGATATATCAGGAAATGACACGTTTTAGGGACTACCTTGACGTCATCTAGCGTCACACACACAAACACACAATTGTCGCTTGGCCTTGCTAGCGGCCAGAATCGCGCACGCTATATGTTTAAACTCCGATGAAACGGTTGCGATACGGTTGCGAAGCAACCGAGGTCCTCCGGTTTGAATGATACGCTTAAGTATGTTTGTACGCCGTCTTTCGACATTTTGCAAATAGATATCCTGGCGTTTCATACATCGTTCGAACGCTTAAGATCAGCAGGTGTGCACCGTGCTATCATATTTGAAATCCAGGATGAGTTATAAGCTGTCATAATTTTCACCACTATGGTACCCGTAGAGCCATGCACAGGCTGATTTCCAGGTACCCGACTCGATAGGCCCGATTCAGGTCATAGTCGGTACGCGACTCGAAACCCGAATTCCAACCCCACTTGAGGCCCGACCTGACCCGAGATTAATTTCCTTTATTTATTTATATTCATGGTCACACAAAACGGTATTTTCATTCTCTCAGATTACATGCATAAACAAGCTTTCAGTCATGACACGGAGTTTCCATGGTCGCAGTCCAGAGCAATGATACAATTTAAAATTTTAATGTTAAAATTAGACCAGGCCTGAAGAAGGATCCTGAAAAGTTCGGCCCTAGACGGTCCGCGGGTCGGGTTGGGTCGTAATGGGAGGTGGGAGGAAAATCTCTTCGGAGATTTTAACTTGCCCAACATATATTGGTCGTTGCCGCGAGGGGGGTGTGAAAGGGGTAGGGAATTTCTCGTTGCGGTTCAGGATGCTCTTCTCGTTCGGTACGTAAATGAACCAACTCGCGAGGAAGCTTTATTGGATTTAGTTCTTGCTACGAACGACGATCTGGCACGAGACGATAAGGTACAGGATAACTTGGGAGATTTGGACCACTGCGCGATCACGTGGAATATCAAGCGGACGAAGATTAACGCCAAACCGAGGAAGGTTTCGTACAACTATAAGAAGGCTAATTTCGAGAGACTACGCGAATACGTTTCAGGCATCGATTGCTAGGTGCGGTTCCGTGGGCTGACGGTAGAGGAGCAATGGGGGGCGTTGAAGACGATATTGGAGGGCTTTATGGAGGAATGCATCCCCAAGAAATCCTTAAAATCGGGCAGGCAACCGTTCTGGTTTACGAGTAAAATCAAACCTCTCATCAGGGATACAGAGCGGAAATGGGATGTGTACATGCGCAAGGGAGATAGCACGGACTATGCGGAATATAGGAGGATCACGCGGACGTTGAAGCGGGAAATTAGATCTGCGAGGCGGGAGATCTAGGGACGGCTGGCTAGCGATGCTAAGAAGAACCCTGAGGCTTTTATCGGTATGGTAGTGGTAGGTGTCAACAGTCGATCGGGCCGCTAATTACCGAAAAGAGGGAGTAGCTTCCAAGTAAAAAGGATTTGGCCAGTATTATTAACTAGTTCTTCGCTTTCGTCTCCACTGTCGAATCAGACTCGGCACCGACTGTGGAGTAGGTGACCTCGGTTCGCATCGAGGATAGGCCGAGGAGACCGAGGAGACGACCATCACCGAGGAGACGATCGTGAGTATGACAGGGAAGATAAGAAGGATTCCTGCGAGAGTCATTAAGGAAACCGCGAGAGAAATATCGGTTCCGCTAAGAATTAAGTTCGATCGCAGCTTCTCGCGCGAGGAAGTCCTTAAGGACTAGAGACTATTCACATATTCCTCTAACAGAGCAGCGAATAATGAGAGAATCATGCGTTTCAGGCATTGACTGGGAGGTGTGACTCCATGGGCTTACGGTAGAGGAGCAATGGGGGGCGTTCGAGACGTTATTGCAGGGCTTTATGGAGGAATGCATCCCCAAGAAACCCATAAAATCGGGCAGGCAACCGGTCTGGTTTACGGGATAAATCAAAGCACTCATGAGGGATAAAAAGCGGAAATGGGATGCGTACAAGCGCACGGGAGATAGCACGGACTATGAGGCATATAGGAGGATCACGCGGACGTTGAAGCTGGAAATTAGATCTGCGAGAGACGGGAGGTCGAGGAACGGCTGGCTAGCAATGCTAAGAAGAACCCTAAAGTTTTCTTTCGAAATGAGTAATCCAGGAAATTACAGGCCGGCAAGTCTCACGAATATCCCAAGGGAGATCATGGAGAGATACTAAAGGACCATCTCTTGGATTTCCTCGAAGGAAACGCGATCATTCGGGACTCTCAACACGGCTTTAGGAGGCGTCGAAATTCTCACCGATTTGCTCGAATTCTACGATAGGGCGACGGAAGAGGAGAATGAAGGGAATCCTCTGGGCATCGTCTATTTAGATTTCACGAATGCTTTCGATACCGTTCCTCACATGAGGTTGAGGGTTAAACTGGAGGCGCACGGGATCCAGAGTAGGACGAGCGAGTGGATCGGTAGCTGGTTGGCAGGAAGAGAGCAACAGGTGATGATAAATGGGGTAGCGTCGAAGGAGTTCGGAGTCTCAAGCGGTGTCCCTCAAGGCTCGGTCCTTGGACCGCTTCTGTTTTGGTCTACATAAACGTTTTGGATCTCGGCGTGGAGGGTAAGATGAGTAAATTTACCGACGACACCAAGATACGTTTTACAAATTTAGAGAGATTCTGAGAGATTTAAGAGTTTCTATAGACGATGACGTCAAGTTTTCCTCGCACGCGCAAGCGACTGTGGCTAAATGCAACAGGATTCTAGGTTACATTTGTCGTTTGGTTGCAAATAGGACATCTCGCGTTATTCTTCCGTTGTATGCGGCGCTGATAAGACCCCAGTTGGAATATTGCATCCAGTTTTGGAAGCCTACAAATCAGGGCGATTTGTTGGCGCTCGATGGAGTGCAGAGGAGCGCCGCAAGAATGATTAAGGAGGTCAGGGGACTTTCATACGAGAAGCATTTAGAAGTGTTGGGACTGTCCTCGCTCGAGCGAAGGTTAAAGAGGGGCCATCTCATCCTGGCTTTCAAGATAAATAAAGGAATAGATAATGTCGAGTGTGGTAGGTTCTTCCAGTTTGATGGCAGCAAAAGAACGAGAGGTAACCAAATTAAGTTTGTTGCCTCTCAGGTCGAGACAGGAATTCTTTACTTGCAGAGTAGTGAATGGCTTGGAATGCGTTAATGACGAAGTAGTGGCTGCCCCTTCTGTGGCTATCTTTAGGAAGAAACTGGATGCTTTAATGGACAGGAAAACAGGTAGGGGGTAATGTTGACGTTAGATACTAGACATTACCCAAGCAGCATGTTCACGTAAACATATCAATTTTTTTTGCAAACAATGTAAATTTCTTGCGATTGCCATGGAAATGACATCATGTTTACGTAAAATTTACGTTCCTATGTTTACGTCACCAAAGTGTTCCTGTATTTTACATCAACTAAACGTCACTCCATCTGACGTGAAGTACATGATACCAAGTTAATGAAAAATTAACATCACACCATCCATATGAAACTTTAGCTGACCATCCTGCAGTTGCAGTATCAAGATTCCTCACTAGATGGAACTTTTGTTCCCTGCATCCTACAATTACGATTAGGTACTGGTCTTCCTGATATAGTATCAGGTTTTCTTACCATCCTACCACTTTTTATTATGCAATCCATGAATATATATATGGAAAACATGTAATTCTTATATATTTTTTTCATAAGATGTGACTCAGGGAATCATTAATTCTGAAGTTAAGCTTTTTATTACAGCAGTGGACGGGATTAGGGAAGAGTAGAATCCCGGACCTACAAGTTCTATATCTTCTCTATCCTAAAAGGAAAAGAGCTCCTTTGTTAATCTATTCCTTCTCTCGAGGTTCCGGTACGGGAGGAGGAAGCAGTAGGTCACTTTGGTACTCTTAGAGTGCTGGTGAGGTTGAGTTCTCGTGTACTCGTCCAACCACTCTAGAGTTCTGAAGAACGTAAAGGAATAAGAGATTCAGTACGTCAATTCTCTTCAATGGCACTGGTTGACTCTTTAAATACGCATGAATGCCAGGGGAAAATTAACACAAATCTTACGTAAAACGAATGTAAACATGGTGTTTGGAATGCAAACGGGAATGTCAATTTTACGTAAAATTTACGTTAATTTTATATCACCGTTTACATATCACAGAGGTGACATTTCTGCAAACATGTTGACATTTTCCTGACAAAGGTTTGCGTAAAAATGATATAAAATGGACAAAAAATTTACATTCATTTTACGTAAAATTAGCATAAAAATGCTGTTTGGATAAGCAACTAGGATACGCAAAAATAATTTTTTTTTAGTAGTTTGAAGATGATTTGGCCTACAATAAAATTAAGGGAAGCTTGACTTGGACACGTGCTATCGAAATGTGTGAAATCGCCTCTTGATATCACTATCTTGAATATTGAAAAAAAGTCGCTACATTGTCATTCCGCACAATTTGCCCAGGGCTCCGTACACATTGTAGAGAAATTTAGTAGAGGATTATTCTCCAATCTATCATCTGTGCAAAGGTTGAAGAGTTTTATGGCATAGCCAAGTCTCTGAATATTAGAATAATTTTTTTTGGATTTATTATAGTGCGTATATATTTTTTGAGACACCCTGTATGTATATACCAGGGAGTTTGTTTACCCTTCGGGCAAACAAACTCGCTATGGTCGCGCGTTCGGCGCTCTATTACCTTGGATAGTGATTAATTAATTAATTGTTTGCGAAATGGGAAACACGAATTTAAAATACGTCCCCATTGAAATAGGTGACATATGGGGTCGAAAGTCTTGATTTTTATCAAACTCATTACCTCTATGATACTATGTGTGCCAAACTTGAAATCTTTTCTTGTGTCCCTTTTTGTAAGGGTGGGGAATACATTTTGAAATACTTCCCTCCTAAAATCTACGCTAAGTGGGACATATTTCAAAATAATAATTTTTCCTCTACTCAGCCTTCAAACAGGCACTTCTAAGGGATGTTTAGATTTTCTGTTTCTGTTTCGTTGGATCAAAAACAAATTCAGGAAAATGGGAATGAAAAAACGCCCTGATGGGTTTTAACGACAAAGTTTTTTCTTACGAAATGTAGACTCAAGGAACTCCATGCCACCAAATTTCAGCCTTATACGTTTCCCCGTTTTGCTGGCGTTAAAAAATATATTTGTAAAAGCAACCCACCCAAAAGCTGTGGTTTGGGGAGAGGATTAGCAAAAGTTAAATTTTCCTTAAATCAACATCATGTCCGTTATGCGTGCGGCAGTTGCTATTTTTCTATTTCTGCCCGATTCGCTAGGATATTAAAAAATCTGTGAAAACGTTATGTCCCCAAGAAATATGCCCCCGAAAAATATTTAGGAAATTTGATATTTGAGCTGAGTGCTTCACCAGTCACGTTCTTGCTATGTTACAGCGTTCCATGGGTCTCTAATTGAAGCAAAGAGAACTATTTGAAAGTATGTTCCCCGAAAAGGCGTGCCCCTATAGCGGGCACCACCAAAGTGGAATTTTTCCTGAACTCAGCATGTGAATAGCTACTTATGTCAGTCAGTCAGCTACTCATGATAATCTATATATATGAAAGTAGAATTGTTCCTTTACTCATCTATTCATCAGGTACATCTTTGCCAAGTTTAAACGCTCCAGCACCCTCCGTTTTGCAGGATCAGAAAATTCAGGAAAATTTCCAAAATATGTGGCCTCGGGCGTTTTAACCGATAAGTACCATTTTTACCGAAATCAAACCTCAGTCAACTGAGGTTTGATACATGCCCACCAAGTGTCAATCTTATACGTTTGCCCTTTTCGCTGGTGAAACATCATGTTTGGAAAAGCAGACCCACCGAAAATTATCCCTGGAGGTGATGCACCATGAAACCTGAATACTCCCTCAACTCAATAATATTACGTTACTTATGAGTGTGGGAAATTTCACCTTTCCATTTATGTCCAATTCGTCACAACTTTTTTTTTTTAACATCGCCCCTCTAGAAATTTTTCCCCGGGGATGTATAAAAAATCAAGACTTAACATTTTTCTTTAACTCCTTATCTTAGTAGTCACATTCCTGGAAAGTTCCAGCTTTCCATGTCCATCGATTTAAATAATGCAAAAAATATGTGAAAACATCTACCTTTGAAATTTATGTCCCCAGGGTATTTCATTCCAAAGTCTGAATTTTTCTGTACTCAGCATCCCGGTAGGTAATTATGTACCAAGTGTCATCTTTCCACAATAGCTCACTACACCAGGACAACAAAAAAAACTTGAAAACGTCGGCCCAAAAAATATCTCCCTGGGAATGGATCTAAAATGTTGCATTTTTCCTGAACTCATCGTGTCGGTAGCCACGTCCATGCCACGTTTCAGCTTTTCATGTCTCTCCGTTTTATTCAAGCAACAGGACATGGAAGGCAAGAGAAGCCAAAAAAGGCATAGAATAACCGGGAATTGAACCCTCGTCTCACGATTATCAGCCAGTTATGCTACCAGTATACCACCGAAACGGTGGCATGCGTTGTAAACTTTCGATGACATCCTTATTCATCACGATATATATTTAAATAATAAAAAATTATACCCCCAAAATGTGTACCCTCAGGGGGATGTACTTCCAAAGCCAGATTTTTTCTGAACTCTACATCCCAAAAGGTACATCTGTACTAAGTTTCAGATTTCTAACCTTTCTGGAACATGGTTAGAATTAGCGTCAATCAGTCAGTCACGATCGTCAATATATATTAGATACTAGCGACTTTGTTTGCCCTTCGGACAAACAAACTCGCTATAGTCGCGCCTTCGGCGCTCCATTACCTTGGATAGTGATTAACTCATTCAATTTTTACGAAATTGGAAACTTTGCCTAATCAGAAAATTCGGGAACATAAGACATTGGCAAAATATGTGCCCTGAGACGTTTTAACTGAAAAGTGCCATTCTTTTTTTTTCCCGAAATCCATCCTCATTGAACTACATGCCCACAAAGTTGCAATATCATACGTTTGCCCTCTTCGTTGGGGAAAATATATCTGGAAAACCCGACCCAACCAAAACCTCAGCTCGGAGGGGATACATCATGAAAGCTGAATACTCCTTCAACTCAATAATATCATGTCACTTACACGCATGCCAAGTTCCATTTCTGTTCAATTTACCCCGCCAAATTCTTTTTTTCAGAACATCGAACCCTGAAAAAATTCTCCCAGGGGATATATCGAGACTTAACATTTTTCTTTAACTCCTTGTCTCAGTAGCCACATTCATGCAAAGTTTCAGCTTTCCATGTTCATCAGTTTATCTGATACAAAAAAGTTTTTTGCAAACATTTCCCTTTGAAATTTTAGCCCTTGGGCATTTACTTCCGACGTTTGCATTTTTATTCAGCATCCCAATAGGTAGGTATATACCAAGTTTCATTTTTCCACACTAGCTCAACACGCCAGGACAAAAAAAAAATATGCTTGAAAACGTCGGACTCAAATAAAAAATACCCCCAGGGCATGGATCTAAAAGTTCGCACTTTTCCTGAACGCATCGTCTCAGTAGGCACGTCCATGCCAGGTTTCAGCTTTCCATGTCTCTCCGTCTTACTCAAACAAAAATAATGTTATGGAGGGGATAGAGCAGCCGGAGTTGCAAGTAAAAAAGCCGAGGAATGGCTGGGAATTGAACGCGGACCTTTTGAGGGCCAGTAAGAGACGCTACTATTACACCACCGAACCCAACCCACCAATTCACTCTCTGAATACCATACCAATTTCTTACAAAATTTTTTTGCTAAGAATTTTTTTCCCCAAAAAATGTGTACCCCCCAGGGCATTTACCTCCAAAGTCGGATTTTTTCTGAACTCAGCATCCCATAAGGTAAATGTGTACCAAGTTTCAGATTTCTAACCCTTCTGGAACATGGTTAGAATTAACGTCAGTCAGTCATGATTGTCTATATACAGGTATATCTAATACTAGCGAGTTTGTTTGCCCTTCGGGCA
>CAJPEV010004372.1:0-22717 GCA_905338385.1 Darwinula stevensoni | reverse complement strand
GTGGGGTTCTAATTCTGACTTGACATGACCACAGGCCAATGGCTGTTTTTGCACCATCTAGGTTGAGAAAATTATATTTTGGATCTGAGAATTAAGAAATTACACCATCAGAGTTCATTAAAGTAGTAATGTCGAGTCGAGCCTCACGAGTCCTATCATTTAGTGTGGCTTAACCCCTTGGTGTGTCTAATAGTAACCTTAGCTATCTTGATGATAAATCTGTTTCTTGTTTGTCAGCTTTTTTTTTTTAAGGTTCTCTGGCCGATATTACTCGAACGAGCTCACGCATCATCTCCGCTTTTGTGTAGAACTTCACGAACCAGTTTCACTTGATACTATATGTCTGACATTGCCTCATCATCAGTGGCATGGCTGGGGTTTCACAAGAAGGGGAATGGGGGGTTGCTAACATTTCTCTAGCCGTGCAATAACAGCCAGGAATTATTTTGGAGTGGGGTGGGGGAGGGGTGCCAGATCCATTTAGACCAGAGTCCCAGGGACTGGAATCAAACTTGAGGGGCTTCAGTCCCCCCTTGCTATGCCACATCTCGTTTCTTGTATTTGATTCTCAGTTAAGCTCTTTTAGCCATTGATTCTTAGCTAAGCTCCTTTTATTAACCAGCATCTGATAATGCTTTTTTTTTGGTTCTCCCCATTGTATGGATATACTAATCTGAAGACTGTAAAGTAGAATTTAATTAGTTCCCACTCTTATAGCTAGGCTTAGGCCAGCAAATGCAGCCTGAGGTTTGATGGCTTTAAAGAAAAAGTTGGGCTTTAGTCGCCGCAGGATTTCTCATGCCCGAGAGCCTCGAGTTAGAACGGTTTACGGTTCATCTGATCGACCTCGGTTTTCCTTTCCAAGAACGTGGAGGTGGACTCGGACTTCGACGAGAAGTGTCCCGAGGAGAAGCTGGTGGAGGGGCTGACCAAGAAGTTGGGCAACCTCGCCACCGAGGCGAAGCCGAGTCCGCTCGATGGCGTCTTGTCTGGCCTCCCGCCGAAGTGAGTTTGCGTCGCGTGGGAATCGCGTAGACTTGAAAGTTGATGACTATTGCCTGCTCTTGTCTGTTCCAAAAAAAAGCCTCCAGAATAAAAAAAAAATATAGTTTCAATGGAAGTTGAACAAGAACACCTGGAAACACTGTGCAATGTAAGCATAAGAGAGGTGTCAAAGGTCATATGTGTTACATTAAGATCTCTATACTTTTTCAATCTCTGAGTTAGACACTAATGTGCATCATTTAAGAAATATGGTTGATATTCAGAATTTTCCTGCAGAGTCTTTTTTGACTCTTGTGAAGCAACCCCTCTGCTAGACTGCAATTGTTCAGTTTGTATGATGTTTTTCTGCTTTCATCAGAGTTGAAAATTTGCCTCTGATTCAATGTTGCATTTTGGGCCTGTAGGCTATATGTCTCTTGCCAGGACACTAGTGATTCCTGTCTCAAGCATTTAATGTCTGGAAAGTTGACACAGCTGGAACTCATGTCCTGAGATTCTGTTATGCATATTTGATGTACTGCCTTGCAACGAAAGCAATTGTGACGGATCTTGAAATGCCGAAATGCAGATGGCGAAACTATCTGATCCGCTTCATCTTCACCTGGTTGATGATTGGGGGCTTCTTCTTCCTGATCTACATGGGTCCCCTTGCTCTCATGATAATCGTGAGTCCAGCCTCAGTTGTCTGGTTTTTACGTCTGTTTCAATACGAGCACGCACAGAGGCGCGTCTGTTCTTCGTAGACCCTGATGGTTCAAGTGAAGTGCTTCACGGAGATCATCAACATCGGGTACGNTACGCCGTGTACCGGGTCCACGGGCTGCCGTGGTTCCGCTCCATTTCCTGGTACTTCTTGATCGCCTCCAACTACTTCTTCTACGGAGAAAGCCTCGTCGATTACTTCGGGGTGCTTGTGAACAAGACTGTGAGTCTGGCACGCTCTTCTTTCGCTCTTCAACAACGTGTAGAATATTCTTGGTGATGAATTAGAATTCCTTCTCTGGAGAATGTAGATATCATGAGCCTTGAAAATGCTAGAGTTTCCCGTTGAGATGTAATTTTTGGTCTAAGTTCATGCAAATCTTTATCATTAAATGTCCATTTCCAAAGTACCATTTGTACAGAGTACCATTTGTCCAAAGTACCAAAGTACAATACCATTTTTCTATGTTTGGAAATCCCCAACAGGAGCTCCTCCATGCCTTGGTGACGTATCACAGGTTCATCTCGTTCTCACTCTACATCGTCGGGTTCTGCTGGTTCGTCCTGTCCCTGGTGAAGAAGTACTACATGCGCCAGTTCTTCCTCTTTGCATGGACCCACATTGCGCTCCTCATCTGCGTCACCCAGAGTTACCTCATCATTCAGAACGTCTTTGAAGGGCTCATCTGGTCAGGATTTTAAAAATACTTTATGCTCGTGGCTTTCAAATTAGCTTTATGCTCTGGCAGACTGCTTTTTGTGCTGGAATGGATATATTTCAAGGAAAGGTGTAAATTTATATTATAATCTCAATAGATGATGCAGTGCGACAATAATTGAAGAAATAATTAATAGAATGATGTTTGCACAGTCTTGATAAGGTATTTCACTGAGACTGCTATAGGGGAGCTCTAGAAAAAGTAATTGACTCCATCCATGCTTGCCAACTCTTTGAAAATTTGGAATAGAAGAGATCGTGCTTCAACGTTGCCTGATGAGGGATCAAATATGATGAGTTGATCACACTTATGTTGCATAGAGGTCCATCCTGAGAGATAAAATTGGCATGAAGGTTTTTGATGCCTTAACCCCTTGACCGCATGATTGACTGAGCCAACCCAGCATCCCAATGGTGTTATTCCAGCTTTGGCCAGGTGCTAAGTCCCATGATGTAAATATACGTCTTCCATTGGAGAGGGGTTAAAATGGAATGGTCAAATGGTGCAAAGTCAATCCTTAAATTTCCCGGATACTGCATTGGCCTTAGCAAATAAGTCTTCTGCATTCACAATCAGGTTTGTGATCCCCGTGTCCATGATCATATGCAACGACATCTGGGCCTACATGTTCGGCTTCTTCTTCGGGAAGACCCCACTGATCAAGCTGTCCCCGAAGAAGACCTGGGAGGGGTTCATCGGCGGCGGGGTGGCCACCATCATCTTTGGCTGTCTGGTGCGTACCTCCTTGTTCTGACGGGACTTCTGTCGGGTGTGTAGCGGTTTAAATTTTGCGGTCTGTCGGTGGTGGCTGCCTTTGGCCCTTCCGGTTTTTCTCCTTGTTGCCTCGTTTCATTTTCCTGGGCGTGCTCCCCCGTTTTGAAAGCAGGCTTGGGGGAAGGGGACTCTGAGAATTTCAGGCTCTCTGTTGTAGGCTGCACACTTCCTGGGGCGGTACCAGTTCTTTGTGTGTCCGATCCAGTACTCGGAAGAGATGGAGAAGATGATCCTGGAATGCGAGCCGTCGAGGCTTTTCCAGCTCACCGAGTACCAGTTCCCTGGATTCCTCCGGTCCATCTGCAGCATTGTCAGTTCTTACTTTTTTTTAATTATTCCTTTTTCTATTACGGTTTCAAATATGATCTCCAGTGAGTTTGATGGACATGTCACAAGGGTTGAAGATGGTCTGTTTCAAACAATTAATTTGGATCTGCTTTGAAACCTCTGTAAAATGACCATTTCCCAGTCATTCTGGAGTCACTTTTTCCATTTTGTGTGTAGCTGATTTGACCAGTTAGTGCTTTTCCAGCAACCCAGTTCAGATGTCATTCAAACTGTGGGAATTGCTTGCTTAAGTGGACAGTTAATAGAGTAACCCTCTTCCACGTTTGACTCATTTTCATCCTGTCATCATGAAACAACTCCTATGCAAGACATGAAGAAAATGTATAATATTGGTAATAAATTGTGCTCCTCTGATTCCAGCTGGGGCTGAGGAAGTCTGTGTACTTGTACCCGTTCATGTGGCATTCCATCTCCCTCTCGATGTTCGCGTCCATCATCGGCCCCTTCGGCGGGTTCTTCGCGTCGGGCTTCAAGCGCGCCTTCAGGATCAAGGTGGGTGTCGTCGTTTGCGAAAGCGTTCCGTGGCGATCGGCTCTCAATGTTGCGTGGTGTCGGACAGGATTTCGGGGACGTGATCCCCGGCCACGGTGGGATCCTGGACCGCTTCGACTGCCAGTTCCTCATGGCCACCTTTGTCAACGTGTACATCTCATCCTTCATTCGTGCTCCATCTCCCCAGAAGCTCCTTCACGAGGTCAGTGCTTCCCCAGGTGTATAGGGGCAGTGTTATGTCAGGTTGAAAGAGGGACGAGGGAAAATTTGCTGGAATGATGAAAATACTCTATATGCATAGGTAAATGCAAGGTATTAGAGCAAGTACAGATATTGCTCTTTGGGTAGGAATTTTTTTTTTTTTTTTTTTTTTTTAGAGAAGTTGGCCATACATGTTACCTTGTCTTATTTTTCTTTACATCACTTTTATGAGTAAGGAATAAAAATCCACATAATACATACTGAAGCCTGATTGGACATAAGTGTATGCAGATCTTTGAGCTCATGACAGTACTGTATTTTTGCTGAATGTAATTGTTTGTAAAGTTATGTGAATATGGAGCATGATAAATGTGAGACTTCAGTAGTAAGTGAACATTAACCAATAGTATTCAGCTAATTCACTGAAGTTCCATTGTATGGAAGAAGACGAAACTGCTTTTTGCTTTCCTTTTTTTTTCTCCCTTGTACTCCTTCAGTTGTGACTGCATTCCAGATGTTTTTCACAATCCAACTGGGAAATTATGGACTCCCAGCTTTTTCTGTTCCAACTTCATTCAAGAAAAGCATTAACAGGAAGATTTTTTAACGGTGTCATATCGTCCAAAACAGGCTGATCTCGAAAAGCTGAGATATTTGTTTTTCTTTTATATCTATTATGGTGACCAGATCCTGAAGCTGAAGCCAGAAGATCAGCTGACCCTGTTTTCGAGCTTCCAGGGTCTCCTAATGCAACGAGGGCTCCTGCCCCCGCTGCCCTGATCGCCTCGGGGCTGTCGCGACGAGAGGGAATCGGCGTGGAGGAAGCTGCGCGCTCCTTCTCGTTTTTCCGTCTCCACAATCCCTTTCTAGTCGGTATCTCTCGGATACATTCGGTGTGCTTTTTACGTACCCCAGATTATTATTTTTTGGGTTTGGACACTTCTGTTTGTTAATGTTGACCAGATTTTACCTCTTCTTTTTCACTTTTCTGTAGAAGTTATATTTCCATGGTATGTATGAGAGGGCATTACTATTCAATGCGAGGGTCGAGGTTGTACCTGCTTTCCAAAAATCCTTCCTTGAAATTTTCGTATGCATGCGTGAACTCGGGTCCGCTCGGGACCGTGCGATCGGGTCGGCGGACGTGAATCGCATCCCAGTGAAGTTGGTTCAACTACCTCAGGTTTCTCCCTTTTTTTTTTAACTTAAAATTATTGATATTATTCAATTTGCATGAAGCATTTCAGGTGTTCTTGTTGTATAGACTTCATATTATCCACATTGGGTCAGCATTGACCTGTTATGACCTATACATACTGTAGGCCTAGGTGGAGAGTTGTTTGTATGAGCACAGAATCCCAAGGTAGAGAGACATGGAGAGCGGAAGGGATCGGGATCGAACCCACGACACCTCCTAGCTCCCAAGTGGAGGTTCGAACGAATCGCCCTTGAAATAAAAGGAGAAAAAAAGACAACTTGCTAGATGTCGTTCGTCTGTAAGATTTATGGGATGTCGTACTCATGTATATGCACTAATTCCATACAGCAGCCACTAGTTCCAGTAGAATGCTTATCACTTCCATTTTCCCATAACACTATTGGGTGAACTACAATTCTGTAATTGAATCTTCACTTGCTCACTGAATGGTTAGAACTTGCATAGTATATTGCAGTTGTAATGTAGCCAAAGAAGCTGAAACACAGATAGTGGCTTTACCTCGCATATTGGGTACTCGCATGAGACAGGTCCACTAGGTGTATTAGAGGGTTGGGATTTAGGGTAGCAGGTATAACTGACTAGGGCACATGTGGCCAAAGTAGATATATTGGGATATATTTGAAAGTATTTGACAAAAAACACTGCAGACACTGCATTGTCCGATGGATATGATATTTATGCTCCATCCAGCACTGAATCCCCGATGGATTTTTTGTGGGTTTTTTTAAAGATTATTTTTTCTCTTGGCATTCCAATTTATGTGATGCACGCTGCAATACTGTATTGTGATTGTGCCAAATTTTCCCACAATACAGCTAGAGGAAACTTTTGAACAATCAAAAGGTGCACATAGATGGTCAACTGGAACACTACAAAATTTGCAGTACAGTATTTTATACGTGAAATTGATGATATTCAAATGATAATATATACCTGTATGTGATTTTCGTTGGGCATTGTTACATGTATTGAGAAAATAATCATGGTTCATGTTTGAATGCTTGGTGTGAGTCGCCAGCCCTGCTGCGACTTCTTAGAGCTTGATTACTGGGATGAGACTACTGGGTGCATGGAAATTTGCCTGTGATGGGATTGAGAGAATATCAGGATCACATAGTAGAATGTATCGTCGTCTCACAGATTTTGGCAGTATGAGAGAATATTTTGCAAGAGTCGTTTTGTTTTTCGCTAGCTTCCATTTCTTGTAGATGTGTTGCATCTACGCAAACGTATCCCAGATGGCTGGGCCCCTGTAAAGGAAAACCAAAAAGAAACATCTCCTTGCATATTTCCTTCAGTGCAAAAAGGCATGTGTGTCATATGTTTCCATTGATGTGTCTTGTCACATTCCAATGCTGTAGGAGGGTCGGTGTTAGCTTGCTGAAGTTCAAATAAAAATGGTTTTCTCCCTTGCATAAGATTTGTTTTACTTTCTCAATGTCTGTTATACAATTGATAACTACAAATGGAGAACACAAATGCACCAAGAGCACATCGGAGTGACCAAACCAAAAACCAACCGTGTCTGCCTGGTTTCATTGGTCACCAACCAATATCAGTAGGATTTTGACTTTGTTGGAAAACAAAAAAATTTCTCCAATTCAGTACGACCTGCCTTTTCAATCTTCATGTTATTGAATTTTGAAATGACACGATCAAATATCCAGGGTGCTGACAGTTCAATGATAATTTAAATAAAAAACTTTTTTACTTATTACTTGCTGGACTGTTTCTTCTCCATCCAAGTCAGACGCTGAAATAAATGCGCCTGTTTGTTTAAATTCATGATCGTTCAATGTGGCATGTAATCTCTCCGCATCACAAAACTAATCTTTCTTTCTGTAATCTTTCTTTTATTTGGTAACGTTATGGCTTAATTCAATACAACATGCAAAATTATGAATTAAGGAAAAGAAGCATATGCCACACTCCAGAAAAGTTGCAATATAATGGGACGAACATATTTGTTCTTATACCCGCTACTAAATATTCTGGTTATGTTGCCATTCCATGCATCTATCATTCGTTCAATGCCTCAAACCAACTTCTTTGAGATAATACTTGAACACTGACTCTTAGTTGTCATGGCATATCAAGCCGACGACAAAAACCAAATTTCAGTACATCCCTGCCGAAACGAAACAAGGATGAGCACGCGGGGTAAAGCACAACAAAAGGTTTCCAGCACCTTCAATAGGTGTCCCACGGCAGTGGAGGCGTGGAACGTCTCCACCGCGGAGTCCAGACTCGCCGAGAATCCATACCCGAAGGTGTAATTCCACACGAGTGGCTGGTCAGCCCCTCGTAGAGATACAGGCACAAGGCCGTCATCGTGAACCGGTCGCAGCGGAACTCCCCGTCCTCCACCTGCAGCACCAGGTCCCAGTGCCCGTCGCGATTCAGGATGTTCTCCCTCATCCGCGAGAACAGGAACCTGTATGTCTCCAAGTCCTTCTCGATCACCAGCGGCTGCTTCATCCTCGCGCCCTTCCACTTCCTATTTCCTCGCTCGATCCCATTCGCACCCGCGACGCTCGTGACGTTAGGGCTGCGACCTGTACGGGACTCTAAAAGGGCTCGGACACGAGATATTGAACATGTAGGATTTTGAGTTTATCGGAAGAGGAACAATTCATTCTATTCTATACTACCGCCCTATTCTAACCATGTAATTACTGTATCTGCTTCTCCAGTAATGAACTACCATTTGACCACATTCAGTGACGTTTTTAGTTGCGGTTGAGGTGGCATTCAGGTTGCAGAATATTCAGTGAAAAAATATATATAGCAGACTCAGAAAAATAGGCATGCGTCAATCACGAGAAAAAATTACTTCATGTGTCAAACATAATTGTTCTACCAGGGCTGCGATTGACTGTCCGAGTCCCATCCCTTGCATCTTGCTCAATGCTTCAGTCGATGAGTTCCATCCTGGACGCCTCGTCCACATGGTCCAATCGCTTTGCGATTTGTCCTCGGAATATTTCTTTGTATAAGTCTCATCAATTGTTCCAAACATCCAAAATTGTTCCAAAAACTTCCTAAGTAAATCCGAGGGGGACGCCGTACTGATATGCTTCGAGTCCCGCTCAATCATGATCTCC
The DNA here is from genome assembly GCA_905338385.1 of Darwinula stevensoni. Lineage (NCBI taxonomy): Eukaryota > Metazoa > Arthropoda > Ostracoda > Podocopida > Darwinulidae > Darwinula > Darwinula stevensoni. The sequence goes on along the minus strand of CAJPEV010004372.1, from coordinate 14,153 downwards.
GAAAACTCGGTCTAACGTCACAAAATGTGCGAGATCGCTCATATCTTCTCATTAGCTCTCCCGTGAAAGTTGGGAATTCTTCGAGTCCATTTCTTATATCCCAAACTCTATTAAAACTTCAAAGTCTTGCATTTCTGCAATGAATGAAACTTGACAAATGTGATGGAAACGTATATCACCATGAACAACGAACGTATCTTGAAAATGTGTTCATTGGTAGCGATAAGAAATAGTTCTGCTGAAACTTCGTGGAGGTTGATCACTGGAAAGGGTGAATGCATGCAAATTCTCATTCGATGTGTTTTTTTGTAGAGAAATTATTTGAGTCGTGGAGTAGAATCGCCTCGCAGATTCGGGCGTTTTTGAGGGAATATTTTGGAAGTGTCGCATTCGTTGTTGCTAGTTTAAATTTACATTTATCATTTTTCTCCTTTGGAAATGCATCCCAGATTGTGGGGTATAGTCAAGTAATATTCAGAAAAAAATTCCAAGAATATTTCTTTCATCGCAAATGAATGTGACACATCTTCCTATTGGTGATTTCACATTCCGAAGCTGTTGGAAGGTTGGTGTTAGCATGCTGGAGTTCAAAATTATTTTTTTTTTCCTCTTCCAGAAGAATTATTTTATTTCCTAAATATGGTCAAACAGGAAATTAAACATCACATTGTTAATACAAATGCGTCAAAATCACATAAGAACGTCCAAACTAAAAATTAACCATAAAACCCACGTATGTTTTAATGGCAAATAACAATAACACCTACGATTTTGAGTTCATGTGAAGAAAGAGGCACGATTCATTCCTTTCAATTCTATCGACCTATACAAATCATTCAATTACTTGGCTTCTCAAGCAGTAAACAACCACAAAGATCACCATTGGCATTTTCAATTGAGGTCGAGATGGCATTCAGGGAGTAGACTTTTAAATTTAAAAATAAATAAATAAAATCACTACAGATCTATAAAAAATACAATAAAGCACGCGTCGATCATGGGATAAATCGCGGCATGTGTCAAACACAATTGTTCTACCATGGCTACAATCGACTGTTCTAGTTAGGATGCCATCCCTTGCACGCCAACACTTGTTCGATGCTTCTCATTCCAACTTCTCAGAAATAATACTGGAAAACACAATTTCATCGATGTCACATCACGAAAACACCACCAACAACAACAACAAAAAACCACCTCGGTTCATCCAGGCCGAAATCGAACGAAAACGAGGCCACGCAAAGGCAAGGCACCATCAGTTAAAAAAAAAAAAAAAAAAAAATTCTGAGCACCTTTTCAATAGGTCGCCAGCTTGCAGGCCTTGATGCACCCATCCCCTGGCAGCCGAGCCACGATCTTCCACTGCAGGTCGTCGTAGACCTCCACGCTCGGGTTCTTCCGACCGCCGACCGCGTACAGTTTCCCCTTCCACGACACCAGCCCGTGTCGACAACGCTCCTCCACCGCGTCCGACACCTCCCGCCACCTGTCGGCCTTGTCGTCCCAGACGTACACCTCGGAGCGGGCTCGCTCTACCGCGTCGTCCCAGCCGCCGGACAGGTAGAGCTCCTCGTCGTGGATCGCGAGGGCGGGGAACGCCGAGCGGCGGGGCAGGTCGGCCAGGGTCGCCCATTTCTTCTCTCGAAGGTCGAGTCGCTCGTGTTTCACCTTGTCCGAGGATCCGCCGGCGACGAAGACGACCTGGAGGCCGGCGGTGGCTCCGGCTCCGTATCTCCCGTGGTTCATCTCCGGGAGGTCCACCCACATCTGCGACCCCATGTCGAAGCGATACACCGATTTCCGTTCCGCGTCTCCGTCGCTTCCCCCGCAGACGAACAGAGAGTCCACCGTCGCCGCGTGCGCCGGCCACGTCGTGTTCACCGGCGGCGGTAACTCCGTGTACCACTTCCCTTCCTCCATGTCGTAGATTTTCAGCACTTCTCCCGACAGGTAAACCTTCCCCCTCGCCGCAGCCAGGGCCCCGTGAAACACGTCTTCCGCGAACGGACACTCCATCGCCTGCACGCTCCAGTCTCGCGTGTCGATCGCGTACAGTCGCTCCCTGTTCTGCACCAGTCCGAATCCCCACAGCGTGTCCCAGTGGTCGTACAATCCCGTCCCCCGCACGCTCCCCTCCCTCGCCTCCCCGAGACCCGGGATCGACTGCGTCATGGCCCCCAGCACCAGGTCCACGCACCGATTGTCCCTCGCCACGACCGGGTCTTCCAACACCGACGGCAGCGAGTCCAGTCGCAACTGCCACAGTCTCACCTTCGACAGCAGATCCGCCAGCAGCTCCTTCCGCGACCCGTCGTGCTTCACCCACTTCTTCACCGCGTCCAGGACCACCATCTCCGACTGCACTTCCAGGTCGTCTCGCTCCAGGATCCGCTTCAGGTGCTCCGGCGAGACCGCCAGGAATCCCTCCGAGAAACTCACTTCTTGGAAGTGAGTCGCCACGAACCACATCGTCTTCTGGACCACTTCCTCCAGCTTCAGCTTCTCTGCCTTGTCCAGGATTCGCGGCGCATTCCCCGGCGTGAGCAGCGACTTGATCAAACCCATCAAGATGCTCGGCACTCGGTTCTTCATCCCGAGCACCTTCGCGGCGTGGAATGCTTCTACCGCAGAGTCCAGACTCGCCGAGAACCCGTCCCCGTAGATGTAATCCCATACGATCTGCATCCCCCGCCGCGAGACGCCCGGGAGCCGGAACTCTCTCTCGGAGTGGCTCGTCAGCCCCTCGTAGAGATAGGGGCACAGGGCCGTCATCGTGAACCGGTCGCAGCGGAACTCCCCGTCCTCCACCTGCAGCACCAGGTCGCAGTATCCGTCGTGATTCAGGATGTTCTCCCTCATCCGCGAGAACAGGAACCTGTATGTCTCCAAGTCCTTCTCGATCACCAGCGGCTGCTTCTTCCCCGCGCCCTTCTCCTTCCCTTTCCCCTTCCCTCTTGCGCTTCCATTCGCACTCGAGGCACTCATGTCCATGGGGCTGCTACCTGGACGGGACACACATTTTGCTCGATGGAAATTTATGTTCAGTGTATGGATGCGTATTATTGGGTGGCAAGCACCATATCCGTTTAGCTTGAAACTGATCTGGTTTCATGATTGGCGTCTATGGGAATTAAATTTCCTACGTCAAACGGATTCTCAGAGGACTATTGTGCGATCGGATTAATTGAAGTTTAATAGATCTGGTGTGTCACCCATTCCTAGCGGAAAGTGAAACGAGGAATTTTTATATCTAGTCCTGAGCATGCTGTAGGTTATGGCTGGCGTTGCAGCAACAAATTCATTGCACTAATTTCTTGCGATGCGATTTACTTAATGATTCGTTTCATGACTTATTTTAATTGCTCATTCTGCAAATTTTTTTTTCCTTCAGCACAAGGTCTGCACGAAGTGGAGTCCACATAAAGACCAGTAAAAACCATTGAAGTCTTCATCAGCTGTGAGTAATCAGTACCCAGTTTAAGTCTCCCGAGATTCCCATTTTGATCATGATTACATTGCGGACGGGTCAAAACCATCAGGACAGCTTCACCCACACAGGAGAGATCGCTCATTTTACAACTTTCCTCTCCGATTTTCATAGATAATTCACAATTCTCTCATGGCACACGGCCTCGCCTCTGAGCAACGAATTTCAATGGAATTGCAAAAAATTGCAAATTGAAGCGATGAACCTTTCTTGAAAATCGGAATAGTGGTAGCGGATACATATTGTTTTTATTTTTATTTTTATTTTTCCATACCTTACATTTGTAAAACCAGCTTACTGGAGTGAACACCTGGAAATTTTCACATAACTCATTATTGAAATACAATATTTTAAAAAGAACTTATTTTAACGAAGCGTTTAGAAGACAGCTTTCGTTCAGTCAATTCGTCTCTTGTGGCAACTACGGGCAGAAATTGTCAGCGGCTACTATGAAAATAAATGTGCAAAATTCCAATACATATTTTTGCAAAGATATTGAAATGATTTCTCCTCGCCGTCTCTTCTACTGATAACAGCTACATATTTATTGCAACAGCCCCTTTCCGATCACGTTTTTGAAGCAGAATCCCATAAAAGGCTACTTTGGGATTTCCGCTTGAAATGTGATCCCTTATGGTTTGGCACGAGAAGCGAATTTTTTTTGCATCTTTCTGACGTTTTCGTCCCGAAGTTGAATCATTAAGGGAATAGTGCAAAAGTAAATCTCAAAAGAAAAAAAAAAAAACTAAATAAATTAAATCATTCTGAAAACTCAAACGAGTAATGGTCGCATGCCTTGGACTACCCAATTCGAACAGATATGCCCAGTTTCCGTTCAATCTCTCAACCCAAGAAGATTGCAAACAGGAGTTGGCCCCGTTCCGGCCGACCCTCTTTCAACCCTAGTGGTTGTCTCTTGCCACACCGAGGGCGTTATTCTGATTGCAATGAAGCCGTTGAATGCCGCTTATGGTGCGGATGCAGCGTTGCGATATTTGGAGGGCTGAAAGGCAAAGTGGTCTATCTGCAAAAAATTATTTACTGGAGATCCACACGAAATGAGTGAATATTTCGGTGACCGGCATGTTAAATTTGAGAAAAAGTGGTATGTATCGATAGATCACTTCATTCTTTACTTAATTCCAAAAAAAAAAATAATTTTCTATGAAAGGAACAAGGCCCTATTAGCCCAGAACCAGCGACACATTTTTCGGAAATTTTTTTGCAGATAGACCAATTTACCTTCCAGCCCTTCATGATGCAGACCGCAATGAAACTCTCATTTATCCAACGCAACATGGTTGAGTGTAAGCGCTTTGTGCCTCGAGTTCAGCTCTCAAGCCAGTCCTATGCATTTTTATGGGAAGATGGCGATGGGAAAATTAAGATGCATGAATGTGTGATCTCCCATGTCTCGACAAAGCTTCTTAATTTTTTTTTTCAAGTTGCAAGTCATGGCTGTCAGGAGAAAAAGAATTTGGAAAATTATGCAAAGAAACATACTTATTGTACATAACTAATTACCAATGCACAAATTGACTCATCTTGGTGGTTCCATCCCATCCAACTGAAAGGTAAAGTTTACTCCCATTCAAAGTTCATATTTTAATATGCAAGTTTTCAATGTAATGGGGTATTAGGTGGGACTTTTTCCTGTTTCTATCCCATTATTTTTACTATTACATAATGAAGACAGCCATGGAGATGTGGACAATGGGCAACAAGTTGTAATAATATATCAAACATCTGAGTTCAAGCAGGTCCTATGGTACATATGCAAAATTTCATCGAGTTGTGATCAGGCCGGTGAGGATTCTTCATCAGTGTGTATAAATGACTCAGAATGAGAAACGATGATGAGAGAACAAAACTATTCCTCAATGTCTCATGAACAGTTTGAATCGAGGTGAAGCAACTTCGAAAAGAAAATAACTTGGTGGTGGTATTCCTACCTGGGGGCCTTTGGAGGGAAGACAGCATACACAAGGGAAATAGCACCAGAGAGGCATATGTGCCCTCGTCTTATCTGCATCCAGTTCCTGCTTTGGGTTATCTGCTTGCAGATAACCTGATTCTGTGGTCGACTACAAGCAGATACCCCGATGACGAGATGGTAGGTTGTGCTGTGCTGGAATCCACACAGTCAAGGCAACCAATGCCCTCGTAACAGAGGAGTCTAATCGCCGGTCTCTCGGCAGGCTTCGTGTCGGAACGAACCACCGCATCAGAGTGCGCTGAACCACATAGTGGAACGGAAGACAACCGAGGTACTTGGTCTTACTATGTGTAATTTATTGAGCCATACACAACGATTAGAGAAAAAAGGAGGGCATGAGTGAACGAAAACAATGGGCACTAGAGAACAAAAACATTGTTTACAACCTGCAACGATACACCATCCCAAGAAACCAATGAGCCAGGGTACAAATGCTACAAGATGTAGAGATGTTTGATGCAGAAACTATATATCTACAAAGCTAAGATTGAAATTTACATACCATAAAACAACATGTGCTGAATACTTCATACAGGCAAAGGAACTGTTTATTTACAGACATTTTATTATCTTTTTGCAAGTAAAAAAAAAAAGAAAATGATTTCACTTTCGCCCTCTCCACATGAAGAGCAAGGTACTGCCTGCAAATTTTCGCTCACTCCCAAAACATCATACTTCGTCATACAAAAAAATAAATTTAACTGGGTGGTGGGGGTGGAGGAGCAGTGAGCAGACTCGGCAAGCCAGCCTGTGCAAGCGCATTGAGATCAATGCCTTGATTCCCTTGTTGCTTATTCCCTTGCTGTTGCGGCAGCTGCTGATCCTGTGTCTGTTCTGGTGGAGGCGGGGGAGGAGGAGGAACTCCCAATGGAGGCTGCCACGGCAGCGATTGGGCGTTTGGAGGTCGGGTTGGCGGCGGAGGAACTGGATTCGGCTGGGGCCACTGCGGTGTCATTCCCCATGGGGGTGGGGCAGTCGTAGAGGGAGGGACGCCATATCCACACGTCGTCTGCCAAGGAGGCATGGCGTTTGCGTTCTGAGCCGAGGACGGTGGCCCGTAATTATATGGCATTCTCATCTGGCCTTGATTCCCCCCCTGCTGCCACGGTGGAGTCATCGCCGGATACTGAGTCCCAGAATTCTGCTGCATGCCCCACCCTGAAGGAGGCCCATGTTGATTATACTGCGGTCGGTTGAAGCGACTCCCGTACGACGAAGGGCTCTGGTAACGGTTGGTGGACCCCGAGTAGGAGTTGTACGAGTTGGATGTGGTCGTGGTACCGGTGCTACTGGTGGTGGTGGCAGTCGATGTCTTTGAAGGTGGGGGTCCTTCACCAAGTTCTGCCATCAGGGCCGAGTACTACAAAAAAGAGCAAATCGGGTTATAAAAAACCACTCCCAAATGCAAAGACAGATGAGATCAAGTCCAAGAAGCAAAAAAAGGAATAGTGATGATTCGCCAGGGGTTCAATGTGAGCAGGGAGCTTAGAGCGAGTTCATTCCAAGAAGCGCCTCTATTTTCATGAGAATCTGTGAAAGCACTGGATGACACATGCGACAGTATTCATTCAAAATAGAATCCATCTCTATCTTCATGCCACGTTAATCTAGATTTGCGGGGACGGATGCTTTCGTCCATATTACTGAAAACTTGCCCAAGTGACCATTCATTTTCCTCTTTAATTCCTGGAGATGAAAAACTACACCCATAACGTATTTTTAAAAATTCCTCCATTCTTTTTCAATGGGAAAGCAATGACTCGGTTCCTTTTATCAGTCGCATAGAATAAATACCTACATCCGACACCTACATCAAAAGTTGGAATAATCAAGTGCTACCTCAATTTGCCTTACACCTGCGTCTAAAGGTCTAAGCCCTTCAAAACTTCCTGCTTCTCCGTATGAGATCACACCAAAAACGCTTACTCACGACGGGAGGTGAGAAACTCCTCACGACTACAATGATGAGGACGGATGGGACAGATGGAAAGAGTGAGGTGACAGTAAAGCAAGAAAGTCTCAATGAAGAGAGGATTCCTCATTACCAGATTCCACGAAAGGGGGAGATTGAAGAATGAGTTTTTCAGTAGAGGGAGGGTGAACACATGGAATTTCCCCCCACCCATATCTATATCTCTTTCACTAGTCAATTCCAGATTAACAGGGGAGAACGGCCTGGGGAATTAAAAAAAAAAAAACCTCTTCCATATTAATGGAAACCACAGAATAACCACAGATTAAAGGGAGAATTTCATTACAAGTTCCATTGGACTACTGCCGGGAACATTCCTCTCATCAGAATTTCCCAGAGATCAGAGTTACTGGCACTCGGTTCAACGAGAGCTCACAACACATAGGGCCAGCCATGGAGCAGAACACAGACCAATTCCGGTGCATTCCTTTATGGCATCTGGCCAGAGCCATCACCTCCAACCAAGACAAGCCAGCACGCACACCCCATGGGGAGCATATCCCCCCTAGTGCAACACCCCTACATCATTCCGCTCATTCTTATTCCTTCCGCTTCCCATTGGCCAAAATGCAACATTTCGAGTCTGTGGAATCTCGTCCACGAGTCTCTTGGGTTTCCATCACAAGTTTGAAAACGGATGCTAAACCGCATCAACTTTCGTTCATGGCCTCGTTTCTCTTCCGTAAGCCCCAACATTTTCCGAGACAGAAACAGTCTGAGAGAAGAAAATGGACTCTTCAGCCTAGCGGTGGTACTCAAGCTGTGTAATAATGCACTACATCCTCTTACATTCAACAGTGATCATACAAAAAAATGGTGCAAAGGCAAGGCCTTTGACTACTGCTGGAAAGTGCAATCAGAGAAGCAGGAAAAATATAAAATAAGAAGTACTCACCTCCTCATCGATCTTGGACTTGTTGGCATTGAAAGTATACGGATTGGAGTTGGGATCCGTTCCAGGGCGCTTGAACCGGCAGTCCCGTGCCAGATGCCCTGCCCCTCCGCAGTTCATACACACCATTGTTGTGGTGACATTTGGTTTGTCTGGACACTGCAAGAAACATTTGAATGTCAATGGAAACACCAGTATTAGGAAAAGTATGCGTCTCGAACAGCGCATGATGGTACACTAGTCAGAAGTAAAACAAAAGAGAAAGTGATTAAGGAAAATCACAATAGCAGAAATGGAACAATAATTATTATGGTAAATATGGTAGATGGCAGAGAATCAGATTAATCTTGACATGAAAATCAGACCAGACCAACTGGTCTCTTAGTTATGTTCCCATGATATAATCACTGGGACAACTCCCACAATTCCCTCTCTACCAACACCAACAAAGTAAGTCTCTTTCCTAAATTGAATTTATTGAATGGAACTTTGAATTTGATCAAAGACCATAAGCTTGGCATCTATGACTATCATTGAGTTCATGCAAGACAATACCACACCAAGGACCTAGTTTCTGCAGAGGCATTGACAAGTTTTGGACTACAAACCTGCCAGCTCTTATGAGTGGCAGCCCCACAGTTGGAGCAGCGAGGTCCATCCAGCTCCCTCAGGGTTCCGTTCAGAAGAGCCAGTTCCCGCAGTTGCATCCGACGCAGGTCGTTCTGACCCTCGGGCACCTCGATCCCCTGGCTGATCACCTCCTTGATCTGAAATGCAAACAGTTTTTGGCTTCTTAGTTCGTAAGCCAAGATTCGAGCCACACTCCACAAACCGTCAGGCGACTCACCTTGTCGACAGCCTTCTTCACGCTCTCGTGATTGTGGGCCGTGATGTAAGCATGAAGGGGCTCGTCTTCCCCGGGAAGCGGTTGTCCATCCTTGCGTCCAACCTTCCCTTCTTTTACAGAACCCTTGCCTCGAATGATGATTTTTGCCCCAGTTTCCTTCTCCATGGCTACAAATGCAGATCACATTAATTCAGGGAAACGTCACCAGAATGCACGCTATTCATGGAACATACAGATGGAATTTCATTAGTCAAGATGCATAGTAGTAATGTAGGAGCTCAGTAATGCATGAACCACTTAATTTTTCATTCTTCATCAGACTTGCACCTACATATGAGAAGTATCAATATCCAGTCTGCAAACTGAACTTAAGCTGCATTCATAATTTTAATGGCAAGAAAAAAATGTTCACCAACCATACTAATGCCAGCAATGGAGACCCCTGCTGGAATCTCAACCAGACAGAAATTCCATCAATAGATTTGCCCTAATGAAACCCATGTGAACAAAAGCAAGCAGTGCCTAAAAATTTAGCTTTGGCAATGACAGGAGTCAGTACCATCCACCCTATTGAGATGCACTGACATGATTGCTTTACTTACACTTCAGGGTGTTGCCCCTTGGTCCAATGAGCAGCCCGACGAAATTGATCTCCGGATGCTCATCTTGTGGAATCATGACCTTGTCAAACACCTTCACAATGGGTGGCCTGTCGAAACCCAGAACAATGAAACAAATCTGCACTACACCTAGGAACAATCAGAAACGAGAGCGACACTCACTTGTAGTCTGGGGGCGGTTTGTATTCAGGATTGATCTGGAACATGCGCTGGACGTGCTTGTGGCGCTCTTCCTCCAGCTTCTTGCGGGTGCGGTACTCTCGAGTGTTCAGTCTCTTCCCCTCGTGGTTGTAGATCGGTTCTGGGGACGGGGACCTGCAAGCAAGACCCTTCCCAATTGCATAACAAACAAAAAAGGCAACATGGCAAAATTTTCACTGCCAGAAGCACAAGAACACGAGGCGATTTATTACGATGGTCCTTCATATCTGAAATGCTGATGGACTTCTGCTGAAGCTTAACAGGCAGGCCTTTGTAAGCACAAAATGCCTTGTCAACAGTATTGCTGTAATCCTGAAAGAAACCAATGAGCCTGGAAGAGATCTGGAATGGTGTATAAGCTTGTTAACCTTAATGTTTTTGATCAGGCAATGTTCAAAATCTTAGAACTACCTTTTGAGACCTTTACTAAAGAAATCAAGTATATCAAGGTGAGACACTGAACAATGTCAAAAGTAATGTTTCTAATACTCAATTGCAATAGCACTTACAATGCAACAAATTATGTACAGGTTTTGACAAACCCACAGAATGGAAATTCATGGCTGAAAAGGAACATATGCCTAGATGATTATGAGGGGGAAAGCAAGATTGCAAGTCAAATTAAAATCCTGCAGGAGAGAAAAATGATTCCTTTGTGATTTCAAGGTTATCAATCCCTGCAAAGGAGAGACGTGCGACGGCTCGTGAAATCATACACGCCTAGGCCTATGGCCTAAGGCCTATTCACATCAGCGTTGTTTGGTATCATGGTGTTAGTCCTAAAAATATCCTACTGCAACTTACTGCCCCCTGCTTCATGGCAGAGGTCCATTCAACATCAGCATGGGACCTCCAACATATCAGTTTATACTGTGCACAGCAGAAAATTTGAATGAGATTGAAATTATATACATTGAGCATGAAAGCAATTTTACAAGTTTAAACAATTTTAGACAGAAGTTGAAACAGATAATGTTGCCATCATGAAAGTCATTTGAATTGAAAAAATTACTGAAAACTTAAAGAGATAATGGCTTATTCCTTTAAAAAGAAAGTTCTCATTCAAGAAAAAGGAACAAAGAAGAAAACTTGGTCCAATCTCTAGTAGGGGAGACGACATTCCGACCTGTCTTCGGGGTTAGGCGGGATACCGAGATCGCCGGTTCGGAGCCGCAGAGTGATCTCCTCGATCTGAAGCTGCACTGTGGGTCAGATGGGTTAAGAAAAAAGGGGCCAAGAAAACCCCAAACACATATTAGAACCCTCTCTCAAGTAACAAGAACAAATCATGGCATACAAAAATATTCACAACACAAAATCCTCGTTCTTGAATGCATGAGAAAGGGGGAGAACGTGAATTCAGCATCACTGAATATCCCTAAACCACATCCGGAGTGCACGTGCTAATGGAACAAATTTTTAGACCTTTAGTCATTCTTGCACAATGTGTTAGGCCTACATGACCTAAGAAATTGCCTCCTTAAACCTATGCAAAGTCTACGTGAAGGGTATGCTGAACACGAATTCAAGAGACAGAGAAGTGATCCTCACATAAATATGCTTCTTCCTGCTCCTTGCTCAGATTCGAGGGCAACACGGTCGGCATGCCGGGCAGGATCGACTTGGTGTCGTCCGCCCAGCGGGACTTTCGACGACGCTTCCTGTCGGAGCTGGACTCGTCCACTGTGCGAGAGAAGCATGGTCTAAAAGCTGCCCACAAAAATCTTGTCCCTGTTAACCCATGGAAAAGCAATGCTCACCTTCTGAGATACCTGCACTTTCATTGAATCGCTTGGCGGCAGCGTTGGCAGCAGCGCACGCGCCTTGAAGGTAACTGGGATTGAGGAGACTGGGCATGTCTCCCGCTCGACTGAACGAAGGCGCGGTCCTTCCGAGAGGCACCGTGTTACCTCCTGTTCCGACCATCTTCAACCTAAATTACTCTCTCCCAAAAATATTCTTGCTTTACAAAACTGCCAGAAAAACAAACGTTAGCTTTGCTAGACCAAAATGAAACTTTATATACAGAGGGGATGCCAAGCAAGTTTACCTGATTATCATTCCAATACTTAAGATCCCTTACTCTTTGAGCCATTTCAGCAGTAAGAGAAGCTAACATAGTAAAAAATTCCTTCAGTAATCTTATCAGCCAGTTTCTTAATATTTTAGATACAGTGATGTGAAATGCATGTTACTCACATTGAAACTCAGGCCCAGTGTTCTGAATATGCTCATTACAGGTCAGACTATAAAGATGCCCCTTGGTACATTCAAAGATCTCATTAGATAGAATACTGGCACAGGCTAAGCCATAAAAGGATCTGTATTCAATAGTCACATTCCCTCAAACATGAATATTCACATCAGACAGACTGAACCCCCATGGAGCCACTGAGACACTGGCAAAATCAACTTTCACCTCTCCAATACGGAAATATTAATACCATTTTAAAAAAAACATTGGCCAGCTCTGAGCATCGTGTTCAAAGGCAAGATCACTGCAAATTGAACCCATCTAGGTTCGTGCCCATGTTTGGTAACGGTCAAGCACATACCCCCTAATGAAATTGCACTCCAGTCTCCAATGTTACCAGATGAATAAAACTGGAAACATGCTACATCAATTGGGATTCCTTTTATATATAACAAACACCACCTCACCCTACCCTAACCTGACCTAAACTGTGGAGCAACACAATATCCCTGGGGGTACACATACAACCATAAACCCCATTGGTATTTTCAAGCATATGTCAGACCTTCAAGTCATCTTATATGCAAACCAAAGGTGAATCCACAATATGAGCCAATGCTGATCAAGGCTTAATGTCAACCTTAGATTGTTACGACCCATTCTACGTCTTTTTAATGAATATCCGCTGTCGCTTGGGCCCACATTGCCCAAGTAGGCCTAAAATGAGTTCGGAAGAACTTCGAACTAAAGGCCAACGAGGACACTTCCACTAACTTCTACATTAATCGTACTGACTTAATATGCTATCGAAGGCGAAGCCTAATCGGAGGTAGGCTTACTATGTTTACTGGGGGATACGGAATTCGAAAGAGGCCTAGGCCCACCAAATCAACCGGTCTAGTTCCCCGTCACGCTTGACAGATAACGAAATTCCCAACACTAAGGTTACCCTTATTCGTAGATATATATCGCTCCCTATGATCGACAATATGCCCCCTCCAAAATTCCCAGCCACCATCAATATTTCCTAGTGAGAGAACCACGCCACGTCGATGTGAGACCGGGCCTCCCCGTCACCAAAACGCCAACTCGTCGCCATATTGAACTCATTGATTGCAACGACGCCGATTGGCCGCTCGGCGCATGACGTCACTACCATCTGCGCCTCCAGCGGATCGGCGACGAAGTTGCATCGTCGCGGCTGTGCGTCGGGAGGTAGGAAACCCGGTGAACAGGGAAAACGGATCGCAGACGGCCACCGTCGCTGGAGCGCCATCAAGCTCGAATCTCTGTGCGTTCGCAGTGACTCGGCGACGGTCGGTGAAAAATCCACGCGTGATGGTCCATAAATAATTCCGGGGTCGCACAGCTTATAAAAAAACAACAAAAAAAAACATTGGATTTATCACGATCCATGTTTCCGGATTTTAAGGAAAACGCTCAGCATAGTTCAGAGCAACGCGAAACAGTGTTTTCCAATCGAATCAGAAATTTCTCACCCGACTCCGACATCCACGAGAAACGTCCCACGAGTGAAAAACGGCCTGAGAGCGAAAAGCACTGCAGGAGCCACAGGCCGACCCGCCCTCCTCGCTGGATGACATCCGTCCGACCTCCTCCTCCGGTCAACCTCCTCCGGTCAACCTCCTCCGGTCGCCATCCGGCCGCGATCCCCCCCGACCTCCACCTCTTCGGCCTGCGCATGCGCACGAGAGCAGCTCCTCGCAGTTCGCCGGAAGCGTTGGAGATGGCGTCTGCGTCTCGATCAGGCATCTTTGTTTTTTTTTTTCTCTCGATCCTCGATTTTTTTCGAGCATCGAAATTAACTTTTTTCGCAGCTCAGATGTTCACTGAACGTTCAGAACGTTCAATGAACACTGTCAGCTCTCACTCAATATTGATGGTGGCTGGGAATTTTGGAGGGGGCATATTGTCGATCATAGG
>CAJPEV010004371.1:0-22729 GCA_905338385.1 Darwinula stevensoni | reverse complement strand
TCCATCGGAAAGATGCTTGCTCGAAATACAAGGCGTATCCACCTCAGCTACAGAAGGTCTCAAATCAGAATTTGTTGGGTCTGAATTAAAATTATGTTAATATTAATCTATTCTCCGTGAATCAAACCATTTGCTGCTCTCAAATTATTTAGATATATTAAACATGAAATTCCTATTTTGATATGGGTCACTTAATTTATTTTCCAGAGGTGTCATTTGCGGTTCCCCTTGAGAATCAACATCAGAAAATGATTGTGCGAATCCGCATGGTATAAATATCAGAATCATGTGCTTAGAAATTTACATTAGCTGCAAATCCCCGAAAGATAATTTTCACATTTACCTTACTTCCCCAGACCAAGGACCAACGACTAGTTGGTGCTTGGTAGTACACAATTTATAGACGGATATTTGCAGTAAAAAGGAAATGAAAAAATAAATGCTCACCGCCTGGCGATAAGGAATTCTGCGGCATCGCCCCACACTGTAGAGAAAGGGACAAGTGACGAACGACATGAATCACAAGGAATACCTTTTCAGGCATTCACCTTTCCTTCACCGACGCCCCCCCTCCCCTCCCCCATAGACCCCACGAGCCGTCGGACGACCCGGCGAATTCACCAATCATTCAATTTCGCCAGAGCGAAACCATCCCCGAGTTCCCGACAACCGCAACCAGCATTACGCCAGTCCGAAGAGCGACTGCCAAAAGGCGCCAAGACCGAAAGACCGAGGGCATATTCGACCGTGCATACTCGGCAGTTCCAGCTACTACATTGCTTTTCCACTTTCCACCCTTGACCATTTGAGGCCGTCTAATCTTTGCTAATGAATTAAGTGTTATTATCTTCACAATTTCCAATCGGACTTGACTCCGAATAGCCTTGCCTTTGTGCTGAAGAGGAAAAGAAGAAATATCGAGAAGGGTAACACCTCCATGGCTGCAAGATGTCGACTTGCCACCACTCAGCAGGGTCACAAATACAATGGCTTCTCTGCTCGGTCAGGGAATCCTTTAAAAGCCTGTTTCTGAAGGAACGATACTATTTTTGTGTGCTAGATCGGACCTGTTCATCAAATGTAGACCCTGTTCGGTGTTGAAATATTGAAAGTATTCCGGTAGGTCCACGAACGAGCCTGATTCATCGGGTTGGATTTCGCAAGTAGACTCGATCGACTGCTTCTCGTTGGTCTGTCATGAATGATCGGCATGAAGGTCAGTTAAGTTTTCCTCCTAGTTCGTCTTTAATATACCATATCGACTTGACGTTGATGAATAACTTTTTAAAACGAACTCCCTTCATTAAGGGAGGTGGGGGAAAAATATCATACGACACCGGCCTGGAGCCCCAACAGCTAATACAACCTGTTTCTGCTGTTCACCTATAAGGCCAATGAAGTTAAGTAGAGATCGGAAGGACTCCCTGTTCCAAGGACTATTCCAGCTGGAGTCCTTCTGTGCATGCCATCGACTGCCAATGATTAGCTCTAAGTGTCTCACGACAAGGCTACTCATACCCGTACTAAAGAAAAGGCTATAGGCCTAGGAGCCGACAGAGGATGTTCGGCATACACAGAGATGGCGATGCTCAAATTGCCTATGGTGGGGGCAGCCTAAGACCTTGTTACACTTGGCGAGTAATCGCTCGCGATTACTCGCCAGCGAGTGAGGTGTTACGTTAAACGAGTACTCGCTAGCGAGGGCTTGCCATGTACTTGCTTCAACCTACCATCCATTTCACGAATGGGGAATGCTTTTCTTCACCTGTGTACAGATGTCGATAAATATGAAATATGCAAAGATGATGGCTGCCCGCCGAAAGTTGAAGTTCTTATCAGTCACGGTGGATCTAGTCGACAATGTGATGGCACGCCAACAGTCAAAATGACAGGAGGCCAAGGAAAGCCAAAACAGATATCTTCGATTCTGTTCAAATTATTTTTTTCCGAAGATCGACGAGCCATTCACCTCATATTTAATTTATCCCAACCTCTTCAGTCATGATGTGGCCATAACCAATCTCCTATGAGTTTCACACCTGGCAAGGGAACGAAGGGATGAAACGAGATATTCCACTGGTTGGGACTCTCGGTACAGTTTTCTTCTTTGTTACCCTTGGAGCTACCTTCTCTAAGAGTCTCTGGAAGGTTGCTTCGTTCATTCGAAGAAAGTCAGCGATGTGATTGGGAATAGACTCTTTTACGTGCGGCAGTAAGGAATTGTGTGCCACTAGAGGAGATCTTTTCAAGAGCCAGAGCATCGTCCAAATTCGTCCTTTGCGTCTCCCACTCTTTCTGATAACACCATACCCCAATGAGGGCAGCAGCGACACCAGCATTGAACAGCAACTGATATACAGTGTAGACGCATCCCGAACTCATACCAGACACTTGGCGTTGACCTTTTCAACTCCTGTCATGGGAGGAGTGGGGCTCCATCTTGCCTCGAGATTGCCTTTTGATTGGTTCTTGGTAGCGAGTACTCGCCTGAAGTTTGAAGCCTTTCTAACTCGTAGCGAGTGGTAGCGTGTGGGGTGTTACATTAAGCGAGTGGCCCTAACGAGTACATGCCTAGTGTAACAGGGTATTTACTCCTACATATGGTCGTCAGATTGACCTACACCCCGACAGGTTTCTAAAAGCCTTCACCTACGATGCTAAAAAAAAACAAAAAACGAACGGGTCTATCTGGTTGATGAATTGGGAAAGGGAAGAAAACGGAAGACCACTGGAAAGGAGGATGAGCTGATTGTGCAACGTCAATTGAGGCGTAAGTGCTCACACACCTTTATTTCATATCCGTGTCCATGGGCTGACTTGTCATAGGATAGGGTGGTCAGCAAGTAGGTAATATGCGTATTCAGCAAAGGAGAAGCAGATTTTCTTATGCTTACATTACACGGCAGGCCAACTGCCTGACAATTTCAATATAGCCGCCTCCATGAATATTTGAATAGCATCTGCATCGCTGAACGATTTTGGTGGAATAATTCCCTTCTTTCGAATTGTCAGTGAGAATAAGGAAGAAACCAGACAGGAGGAAATGGGAAGAAAGAGGCCCAGTCATCCAAGCCTCTGGAAGGATGCAAGAATTTGAGGATATCTATGAAGCAGTTGGAGATTCAGATGATGAATAAATTAATAATGGATCACCGATGTGTAATTGGTGAATGAATCTTGTCCTGAATATTCAAATTTTAATTGCCATTCTTTGGGTAAGAGTTGATTTGAAATCTGCAGATGTATTTATGGGTAAATTATGATTTTTACCAAGAAAGAAGTGGTGGTTGGAAAAAGTTCCAGCAGTGCGGTTATGGAAAAGGGGCGTATGTTTTTAAACACAGACTGCTTATAGGTTTCCTATAAGCATTTTTCCTTCTCACTTATAGGTTACCAGGTTACCTGTAGGAATTCTATAGGCTTTTCGTTACAAAAACCTATAGATTATTATTGGACCTTTTCGTACGGGGCCGCAGCCAAAGAAAGTTTGGGATCAAGCTCATGCGTACTGAGGGAAACAATTTCCCAACGCTGCTTTATCGTTAGCGATAATGGTTGAATTTTGACTTGAATTTGATTTGATTTCAGTTTAATTATCGAAAAAAGTATTATCGATTGCTCCGAAAAATTGTTTCAATTAAAAAGCGAAGCCTAAACGTTACAGATGATCAGGACCAAACGTGTTCTGTTCGCGCACATAACCATAACCGCTAATCTCGCTCCGTTCTTCAGATAGACCCGATCGGTTTTTTGCTCAGCACTGTAGCTAGAGGTAAACAGAACGAGAAAAAACATCGATAACCGGTATCGTAATTAGAATGATTGGCAGTCGATGGCATGCACAGAGGAACTTCAGCTGTGGACCGTGAAGCGAATCAATTTTGATGAGAGATCTTAGTGTCTATGACATGTCAGAAGAGACCATTTTACTGCGATAGATGCATAATCATTTGGTTTTACCTGAAGCTCATGACATCATCAATGGTAGTGTTCAACGGTCATTGCATTCGAAAATCAGTGGAAGCCCTTTTTCTGTAAAATTTCGCGAATACTTTGAAGCCAACTTATAGCCACATAAGTGAGAAGTCATGCCTTTGGATTCATCCTGCTCTGGTGAAGACTATGGAGTAGGGCTGTGCCGAGGGGCCGATAACCGATCGACTTTTGGCCGATAACCGATTATAGGCTCATCCCCATCGGCCGGTGCCGATGCCGATCGTGACATGTAAAGAGCGAAGAAACACGATGGTGAAATATTTATTCAAACAGTCCTATCTGTTATCAGAAGCCATGTCCGACTTCTTTTTTAGGGGTGTCAGTGCATCGACTTGACCTATCGATGGTGCATCGATGCATCACGGGGGGAGAGGGGGGGGAGTGAGGGAGGGAGAGAGGCTGTCGGAGGATTCATCTATTCACTTCCGTCGTTTCTTGCCTCGATCGGGACAGTGGATTGCCGTCCGTATTCGTCATCTCCCGTCCGTGATCGGGGCGAGATGCGACGTCGCGATGGGTGACGAAATCAGCGATGCGTTTAACTTCCCAATGTACATAGCCGACCGTTTACGTCCGATTTTGACATCGATATATCGAAAGATGCATCATGGCAGCTCTTTTTGCCGTGTTGCTGTTGAGAATCGATATTACTAATGAGCGTAAATGTCTGTTTGAGGCCGCTTCTCCTCATAGACGCTAAGACCTCTGATCATGAAACTTGGACCTTGAACCGTTTTACTCGCCTGAAGGCTTTTCGTGGAGGGGGATTGGAGGGTATAAAAAAAAGGTATGTGCTAGTGAAGGTCAGGGTGGTATAAATACTTGAATTGAAGAAAAATGAGGGCGGACGAGGCGGGACAGGCCCATTTGTTTTTCCTTCATCGCCTTGACTAGACTCTTGCTGAAGGTGTGTTTTCCTGTGTCCGAGATGAGAAGGGAAGCGGGAGGGGGGAAAGACCGCCGATTTAAGCCGCTGTAAGCCAACAAGGTTTCCGCTAGCAATAAAGTAAAAACGTTTCAACAGGCCAAAGAAGGAATTCGGCCATCCAGGGAACAGGCAGGGTTTTAACAGCAAGACAATCTCAGACATCAGGGCCAGATTGCCCAAACAAAGGAAATCAATTACACACTAAGGTTATTCGGTGGGGGTAGTCTCCAAGTCGCAACAAAGGTCTTATTAACCTTAAGCGGGGTTCCCGCACTCAGTGATCAGGAGGACTGTCTAGGTGGGCCTCGCACGAGCGGTGACTAAGTGTGCCGTAACTAGGGATACTCGGTTCAAGGCTGTTAGGACAAAACCTGCAGGAGGGGACCTCTACCTCAATATTGGACGGGCATTCTGCACAAGGGGGGTAGAGGGTGATGCACCTCGAGTCCCTTGGTTAGCGAAAGCGGTCCAGTATGGATGTGGATTGAGCACAAGGGGGGAGAAAAGTGTAATGTAACTCGATGACCTTGGTTTGTCAGTGCTCCTCGGGCTGGGTCATTTAGGGTTACAGGTCTCTCCCTATTTTACGAGGGTGCACCATTCCTAAGTGGGTTATTATCCAAGCATCTCCGTTGTGACTATTACCTAATGCACCCCGGCAGGTGATACATGGTAATACACATAAGTTCAAAGCATGATCAAAGGACATTTGCCAAAGGGGTCGCCCTTACTCAAGGGTCAACGGCACGGCGCAGGTGGCGTCATCTGGCGTTGTACTATGAAAGTGTCTGACCCGTGACCCCGATTATATAAGGAAAACAAATAATAATTTATACAATCATATGCCCTCAATGCAATGTATATACCATATACAGATGGTAGCACATCCAATAACACAACAATAATGTGAGAAGAAACAGAGAGGTGCTGCAGCAGCTGATTGATATTGTCTGTTACATGGGAAATCAAGAACAGGCTTTTCGGGGGCAGGCAGAAGCCTCAAGCTCGTTGAATAGAGAAAATTAAGCAGAGCTCACGCGTCTGCTCGGCAATTACGACAAGCGATTCGCAAGTCATCTGGCTTGTCTAAAGGAGTTCAAAATGACTTGATTGCGTCCATAATGAATGTGATGCTGTTCAAACAAAAAAAATAAATCGGCCAAGCAAATTTGTCTCAGTGCACCTTGACGTGTAGAAGTGACACGTGACGTGCCATCAGATGTGTCGAAGTCATCGCAGCTGTCAATAGTATGCGGATACGTTACAGCCTGGAGAAAAGATTTTTTCGTTTCAAGGATCGTTATACGTTTCAATGAGTGGTCTTTCAAAGGCCACACGTTGGTCGAACGATCGTGAGCTGGACTTGTCTACAAATGAAGTAAGAAGGTCTTATTTCTTTCTCTATTCGAATTCTACTTCTGCTTTTTAAACGTAATCACTCTTCATCGATACTTCTTCCAAAACTCCACCCGATTAAGAATTCCAGAAGCAAAACCCTTCTTTATGAGTAAGTTTCATCCACTGGACTGGATGCAAGGGCAGTTCTTGATCCATATTCAGGAATGAATACCTAGATATTCACTAATGCATTGCAATAGTTACCAACTACCAAAGAGCAAGCTCAAGTACACCAAACTGAAAAGGAGTGGCCCCATCCAGGATGTGGTGCTGCTGCAGGGCAGTCCCACTTTCATGCAACCCATGTCACCACCAGGGCAACCTTGGTTGCTGGTTTACCCAACTCACCTCATAGTTCAGACATTGCCCAATCTCTTCACAAAAATGCTATATTTCTTGCAGAGAAAGAGAGAATGGGTCAAGGACTGACCTTCCATCAGTGAGTGGGTGAAAGCTATTCCTAAAGAATGATTTCTGGATTTAAAAAACCAGTGAAGTAATGGTGGAATTTAAAAGGAGTGAAAGTATCAAGTTCAGTTGTATGTGTGAAAGTCCAAGAACTTTTTAGCTCCACTCCCCCCATACTCCACTTAACTTGCTTCATGAAATCTTGCTCCATTTCATTGGGTGTCCAGATCCCCAGGACACCCTCCTGGCAGCAAACATCGAAGCTGTGGTAAATTATATAGGTTGGGCTTCATGGTGAGAGGGTGGTGCTATCCCACACACCACAAGTACATCCTACATATATCCCCTTGTGACAAGGGACAAGTTTAAGATACTACTTGCACAGACATCTCAGTGATATCAAAATATCTGGGCGAATTTCTTCTGAAATGGACTCATTTCTTATCACACAGGACAACCCTTTATTACATATGATGCCTCTACTTAATCTTCTGGGGCTCTCCAGTCATAAATTCTTGACCAATTGAAGTACAATGGTAGAGAGAGGGAAATCCTTTGATTTAAAAACCAAATATAAGAGACACATCTCCATGGGGTAAAATTTAGCTCTTTTTATGAGATACCATCCAGTTCCATGGATAAGTAGGTCTTACTTCTTTTAAAGCTGAAGAATGGGCTCAGATTTCCAACTGGGATAGTGGTACACAGACATCATTAATGAGAAGCAGTAGAATTAAAACCTCAATTTCTTCACTTTCCTCAGCAGCATTTTTCCTGATGCCTGAAAATCGTTACTTCTATTCCATACAAATCAAGTTGATCAAGATAGAAAAGATTTGAGGTTGAAGTTCAGGGCATGTGGGAGACATCTACCATCAATGCTATCAACCTGACTGAAGGTGACAAAGATAACTGCAGATGTCTTAAAGACATCCCTTACATGTTCCAGAAGCATTCAACTAAGGGCATGAAAGGTATCCCTTTTGGAATACTGATCTGAATTCAGCTGAAGATGTCCCAAAGATGTTTTGAATGTTGGAAACTGTCAGAATGAAGATGTCTTTAAGATGACCCATCAAGAATTTGGGACAAATCATTTGGTTGGGGACATCCCTTGGATGTCACCATGTGGTGTGGGATACACCAACCTACATTTTCATTGCATAACTTGGGCTCCTGGATTGTATATCCATGTTATGGTGCAAGTTCATTCTTCCTATGAAAAAACTGTAATTTAAAGACATATCTTCACCCTGACATTACTAAAGGCAGTCTGTGTAACAAGATGAATTACAACCATGCACACATGAGGGGTGATCTAAAAGTTTCTGCCCTGAGATATAAGGGAACGTGATAGAATGTTTAAAAAAAAATTATTTCCAGCATTACCTCCCTGGGCATCAATGCTTGTCTGATTGCTGGAATAATGCCTCAAATTTATATTATTGAATAAGCTGCTTTGTTGGTATGAATACATTTACATCATCATGTATATAGTTTGAATAATACTACAAATAAAAAACTGTTAAGTATTTAAAAATTTTCCAATTTGAAGCAGATGTTTTTAATGGCTGGAACATGTTTTATAAATAAAATTATCATAAAAATATAAATGCACTTATAACCACCTGCTGGCCCTTTGAATTGCTGAAAAGGATTAAGGAATGAGGGAATCAAATTTCAGCTTTTTCCAATCATTCTTACAACCTCAGGGTAGAAACTTTTGGATCACCCCTCATATCTGTTGTTCCCAAGCCAAAAGTCAAACTTCAAGGCGCAGTCTGCTGAATCAAATCTGGAGGTTGTTGATCCTTTGCTCACATGAACAACAGAAACTGACAGAAAAATGTCATTATAAGAACCTCATGTTCAACACGATTCATTATTCCAAAGCAAGACTGGATAGTGGCCTTATGGTGCATATACAGTATATTGTATATGACCCTCCCTTAAAAACATTCAACTCGCCAAGTCATAGGAAGAGAGCTCACAGTCCAGGTAAGGTTCAAAGATTACAACCACTCTAATCATAGCCATGGTGAAACTTTCATACCTCTAATTATAAAGAAAAATTTTGAGGGTGGAGAAGGTTTAACTCACTGTTCAACTTCATTGCCTCTGTTTGAAGTTACTAATCAAGATGACCTTCGCATCTCATGTCCCAGAGGCTTTTTCGGCCGTCCGGATGTCTGCCAGCGTCGTAATAAGCTCCACTGTTTACCCCAGTGGTTCTCAAACAGTGCATCGCGACTATCTGGGGTCGTGGCAAGGCACGAAGGGGGTCGCGAGGTGTTAGGCGCGTCAGCGCACAAATTGGAAAGCTTCTCAAACCTGTGGTTCCTTCTGCATGTGCGTGAAAAATCCGAGATTTAAAAAGTTTAGGAACCACTGGTTTACCCAATACTTGACATGAGGCTTCAAAGAGGTGTGATCGCACCAGCACGCCCAGGACGCGCCAGCACACCGCCATGCGATGAATGTTTGCGTCACCACTTGCGTCACTGGGCAGAATCCAATCAAGATGTCAAGTCCGCACAAAACGAACCACGAAGCGCTTTTCACTTGAGTCAATGTTTCAGTTGACTCGGGCACTCGTGGGACGTTCCTCATGAGGGTCGGACTGGCCCACCGGGATACCAGGAAATTTCCGGGTATCCCAGTGGGTGGGGTAAGGAGCCGCAGATTAAGAAGCTTTGCCCTTGGTGCCCTGAGGCTCCTCGACCACAGTTTGAGAACCATGCGGATAGACAATGGAGCCTATCACGACGCTGACAGACATCCAGACGATCAAGAAAGCATCTGTGACATTTTATATCCCAGAGGCTTTCTGGTTATCCTGATTAGTAAGGCCCTGTTACACTTGGCGAGTACTTGCTTGGGCCATTCACTTAGAGTAGAATCCCACTCGCTAGGGCAACTAGGGTCACTTGCTTAGTGTAACACCCCTACTAGCGAGTACTCGCCTGAAGTTTGAAATCTTTCAAACTCGTAGCTATTGCTAGCGAGTGAGGCGTTAAACTAAGCGAGTGGCTCTTGCGAGTGGGATTTTACACTAATTAAATGGCCCTAGCGAGTATTCGCCAAGCATTACAGGTCATGTATGCTCGAACATAGCCAATGAAGTTGAACAGTGAATTAAACCTTCATACCAAAGGCCCCCCCCCCCCCCCCCCCCCAAAACGGAGGGAGCAGGGACTTTTGGGTCTGGGGCCTTTGCCTTTGCCCTGTGGGTGCTGGGGTCCTTGTCAGCAATTTACGGTCCCTAGGCCGCCAGTCCTACCCTGTTCCTCATGCAGTAATGTCTGGCTCAAGTGATAAATGCAGAAGGATCGCCCGAAATATCAAGATGTGCCCCATTGAAGAAACATAGACTCATTTCATAGATTGTACAAATCCAAGAGTAGAAACAGAGGAACGACTTGCGACGACGAGGAGAAGGGGTCATGCTGGCGATGGTCGTGCTGGGAGGGGACCACCAATACGAAAAAAAGTAATAACGTAAAACGGTAAAAGGTAAGAATGGCAAAAAATGGGGAACTGATACCGGATGGGTCACACAGCCTTGTTTAGTAATCTGGTCACACTGAGAATAGAAGGGGTCATGCTGGCGATGGTCGTGCTGGGAGGGGGGGGGGGGCTGGTTGTTTCAGTTAACACATTGAGCCCATGAACCGTAATTGTACGTTTTGACAGTCTAGTTTTCGCGTGCCCGGGACTCAATGTGTTAAGAAATGCCAGAAACAATCCCACGAGAATGAGTCTTTAATTTTGCGATTGCGTCAAGCATGGAAATATATCTCCAAGCACAAGACGTCGCTTTTGACTTGGCGACGATGTCTGCGTCTGCAAATCGCTCCCCCTCACCTCCGCACAAGACATGGCGAAGTTATTGTGTGCTCAGGCACAGACCAGAGTGGAGGTAAGGTGAAAGTGAAACCCAAAAATAATGGATCTTGATCTCTGAGTCCGAATTAAAATACACTTCTGTGACTTCCAAGAAGGCTCCGGTTTCCCCCAGGCGATGGGCGTCACCGTTGATGGAGATGGGTAGAACAATTCCAAAGGTATATTTTTTTAGTCGTATAAACAGTTCTTGGTATGGCGCCATGGTGGCGTTATGGATGAGAGGCGGCGTTCTACGGTTTCCATACCTAGTGACGGTATGAACACGGACGGTATGCCACTGTTAATATAATAAGGATAATAAGGAAGAATGTCGAAGGAATGTATGATTCTCACGAAAACCGAATGCCGCATTATGATTTTTTTTTAGTGATAAATAAATATATATCTATACGAACTCGTCGGCTGGGATCGTCGCAAGTTCATGGAATCGGCGAACGTTGAAACAATTATTCGAAACATTGGTTGCTATAAACGCATTTTAGGCGGGTGACGTCTGCAGCACCATGAGGCCGAGGAGAGGCCTCATGAAGGCAAGAGGCACGGAATTTGAAACGAAAAGGTGAAACTATAAGATGATTTTCAACAACCTCTGAAAGCTTTACTCCGATGACACCAACTGTACCACAAATGCTACGCACCGAGCGGCCAGTGATAAAGGTTTAAAAGGACTAATAACAGACTTCCGTGTGAACCCTTCCAGTCGACATATGATGATGTACGGAAGGGCGACTTTTAGAGGCCACCCAGGCATTAAGTGTGGGATCGAGAGAAAATTAGCTGACATTAAGGGGGGGGAGAAGTAAAAATTACAAGGACGAAGAGGAATGAGACAGACCATAGGCATTCACTATATATTCATATAATATACAGTATATTCATAGGCAGGACGTCGGCGTTCACTTGCCTCATACAGGTATGCTTCATTTGTAAGCTGACCATCAGTCCACAAAGGAACCGAACTCTCCTCCCCGGAAAATTCTCAACAAATTTTAATTGGCAATACCGACGCTTCATCAGGTGTGAGCAGCCTTAGGAGTGAGAAGAGAGGGCTACAAGAGGGTCCCCCTTCCAAGGTATGGCTTCCTCGTGATTGACACGGTCCGTTTGCTTGGGAATTTTCTATTTAGTTCAGGAGCTTCAGTTTTCAAAGCTTTAAGCTTAAAGGTTTTTTTTCCCCTCCTCATTCACCTTCCATCTTCCTGCTCCTCTTTCCATTTCTCAATGCTTCACCCCTACCGATTCTCCCCTTGGATAAAAAAAAAAAAGAATCCTTCATAATATGGGGCAGCCTGAGCCTGACCGACAGTTGAAGGGGACGGAGGAAGGGAGGGGGGTAAAGAAGGTAGGGCATCGAGACAAGGAGCACGGTGGTCAAGATGGGGGAGTGTAAACTGGGGTGAAATACTAAGAAAAGGAAAAGTAGAGCAGAAACAGATGAAGGTGAATGAGTTGGGAAAAAATAAACTTTTAATGCTCTAACAATATCGAATGATAAGGGAAGCTCAGAAGTCTGGATACATAGAAATAAATGCCTCCCTGAATCATAGCTCCCATCCCAAGCTTACAACCTGTAGGTTAATATCGAAAAGAAAGCTTCTTTTTAGAAAATCATCTGGATGATGCGGTCATATTAACCATATTAACCATAACTGACTCGTAATAGACTGTCAGTACCTTTCAACGGTAGGAACCATTTTGCCCTAGGACCATATTTTTCGAGTCTAAATGTCCAGGACTAAATTGTCCAGACACCATGCAACTGCCTCTCGCATACATGGTAAGCTTCTTCGTCCGGTACCATTCAGGAGTTGCGCTCCTGACTGCGCCTCGCTTCCGGCCGCTTGCTTTTTAAGTTTCCAGTTCCGTTCCCTGGAATAAATGAAAATCGTTTCTGCCACTGTCTACATGTAGGAGTTCCCTGACCTGCAACAGAATGCAGGGGAATTGAAGTAGAGGGTAGAGATAAGATGCCTGTTAAGCGTACAATAATAATATTAAATAAAAAATAAAAGCCGAAGACTGGTGTGTGTGTGGGGGGGGATTGGTTTTGCGAGTTTCACAGAAAACGCCTGAACCGAGCGGTGCTCGGTACCCGGTCTCAGTATCTGTACATCCCAAGTTAACATGCATCAAGAGATTTGTCTCCTCAATTATGAACGATCTCAATCGAATTGGCCTAAACGGGTTGAAAAGTAAGGTTGCTTGAATGGTTACTACGCAAATGGAATCAGAGAGTCGGGGATGGAATGTGCCATTGAATGAAATTGACATAAAAATTCAAAGAATTTGCACATGAGTTCGATGAGAAAGAGAAGTTTTGACAATACAAGAATATGACAGGAAAGAAAAGTTTTAAAATGCATTGCTAATATATGTTGAAGGTTCTGCTGGTGGTGCCAACAGGAGTCAGAATCTTCTTGGTTTGGCCTTCGGTGAAAAAAACTGACGGATGGTTTGGCAAATTAATGGTGCGAAACGGTTAGCAGTGCCTGGAGGGAATTGGTAGGAGAAAACTGACGGGTAGGTTCTTCCGGGCGTCAACACCATACGGCATCGGGCGTACTGTCTTTGATGAAGCTCAGATAATCTGGAACAGCAAGAAAGAATCTCATGTCTCTTTCAACACCTCCGTCATGGATCGGATTTCATCGGGGAGGAGAAGCATCACTCACTCGAAACTTGGGCGTAAATGCTGGGGAGTAGGATTTCTTGACATCCTTTGGGTCCAAATGAGATAATACCAGCCTGCTCGAAGACATCATTTCCTTTAGGAATCATCAGCGGTCCTCCTCCATCGCCCTTATGGTTAAAGAGAACGATATCATTAGCAATATAATTTTTTTCTTCAAAGTTTTGTGAGATTCTTGGCACTCACCCAACAGACACCGATAGCAGCTGTCCCGCTTGCACAAAACATGTTTTCTGTCAAGGTCTCATTCACCAAAGCACTTTTGCATTCATCAAGGCTCCACGTCTTCACCTCCGCTTCCCTTACGACCTTCGAAGTTGTTGGAACGGTTGCATCTGAGGGAATCAGACGGAAGAAGTATCACTCAAAGGCCCTCCCTCCAGTATGTCCTCCTAACAGGGACCTGTTCCTCGCCTCTTCTAAACTTAATCTAAATTTAAAAGCAGTCTAAAAGCATCCTTTTTTATCACCCAGACTCGTGATAAAACTTTGTCTAAGAGGGGGATATTATTAAACTGGCCCGATCCAGTCTAAACGCTATAAGTTGAATGATGAGTGAACTCTCTTATTCATGCTTGTTTTATTCCACATGCAAATCCAAAAATCAGTACACACAAATGGCAGAGAGTATTCAATACAATGAGCTGTGATGTAGGTCCTATAAGGTTTTCACTTTACGCTTAAAATATCAGTTACGTGGATTGCCACGACACCCTCGCCGTTCATGGTATTGACAGTCAGGTAATCGGGTCAGAACGCGGAAGAGACTAGGACCTAGAAAGTGATACCTACCATCAATCGTGAATCTCTTTAGCTGTTGATGGCATGACCGAACGTGATTCCCAGGTTTATCAAGAAGGATTTTTCCATCCTTGCAGCGGTAACTTTCAGCAATGGATCTGGTACAATGCTCATCTCTCGGCATTTTTGGACTTGCACATATTATCGTCAAGACTGGATTCCTTCTCCCATTCATAGGAGATTTAATCTTTCCTAAGGGCACTATCTTCCCTTGCAGGGTAAAATACATAATGTCTTTGACCCTGATTCTCTGATAAAATTAAAAAAACTCTTACATCTTCAACTAATTCTCACATTAAATGAAATGTTCTGCTGTGCACAAATTCTTCGCAAAATTAAAAACTTGCAGCACTGTATCATCAGAAGTAGATCTCTCACATGAATGAACAAGTTCCAGGTTGCATTTATTGGACCAGAGTTTCTCTAACTTTTTACGCTGCGCCCCCCATATCGATCCTGGCTCGGCGTCGCACCCACTTTCTCTCTGAGAGAAGTACCTAGAAATTGAAATTAAAACCACCACGGATGCTTTTCTTATACAATGATTGAAAAAAAAATAGGAAACGGATTGCAACGGTCCAGGGACCGGGTCACAGCTAGGAATCGAATGATCATTCGCCTAATTTAATGAGAACGAAGCACGCTGTTTCTGGGTCAACAAACTATCGAATCTGGCCTGGACGATAACAATAACGGCGCAAATCTCATTTTCAAAGACCTTATAGTGAAACGTCTTCCGAAATTTTGCTCTGTCCGGGAAACCCAGCTCTTCTGCATCGTTGAGTCTCTTCAAGTATTTATTTACAGAATGAGTGCACCGACACCGATTTATTGAGCATTCAAGTTACAGCCCAAAGCGACGCACGATTTATTTGTCATCTTCATTCGAATCGTTGGAAATCGCCGATGGAAATGAACACTCCTCGAAAAAGGAATCAAATTTAAGTCTGACTCCCTTGAATTACTTTCATTTAGTCTTGTACACCTGGTGAAAGGGTCAGAAAGATCCAAAGGAATGTGACCTTTTTCCAGTAAAATAAAAGTGAAAATATTCCATAGTTTTTTTTAAATTCGGCATTGTAATAAATAAAAAAAAATTCCCATGTCCTCTCGCGCCCCCACTTTGAGAACCCCTGGG
Organism: Darwinula stevensoni; assembly: GCA_905338385.1. Taxonomy (NCBI): domain Eukaryota; kingdom Metazoa; phylum Arthropoda; class Ostracoda; order Podocopida; family Darwinulidae; genus Darwinula; species Darwinula stevensoni. The sequence continues at coordinate 7,465 of CAJPEV010004371.1, read as the reverse complement.
TAAGACAATTAATGGCAGTTAGATTTTTTTTTAATGCATCTCGTAATAGCTAACTTAAGTAATGTCCTTGACCGCTTTTGATAGCGGAATTTAAATATGATGCTCGAAAATCATCCTTGGCTTATCGCTGCATTACGGCTCAAATTCACATCACGAAAACCAATGTCATCTGTATGCTGTCTCTTACCATTGTAGTGGTTAGTATGTCAAGGGATAGTTAGAAAACCGTCACGTTTACGTATCATTAAATCTCCAACATTGTTAATCACTTACTCGGCTAATAGGTGGGCAAACGCGCAAAAAAATGCTTTAATTGCTGGCAATCAAATATAATGTGATTGCTTTTGTCTCAAGTTCCTGTTCGACTCTAGCCTTTGGTTATGATGAAATTTTCAACCTGTGGAGCGAGGGAGAAGGGTGGGGCAGGGGATGGGAGAGGGAAGGGATGGTAATCTACAGGGTGTTCGAAAAGTCACTCCCTATTTTTAAATTGTTATTGCTCCTAAACCAAAGGAGATATTAAAACATTTCTTTAACTGAATTGAAGCTTAATTTTTACCGNAAAATCTGTTGAAAATGTACCGGTAAGGTTACAGAAGTGCGAGGACAATGCTGGAGCCTACGTTGAATTTTAACTTTGCAATAAAGCTTTTCAATTTTGTTATAAAGTAAACGGTAAAAAATAAGCTTCAATTCAGTTAAAGAAATGTTTTAATATCTCCTTTGGTTTAGGAGCAATAACAACTTAAAAATAGGGAGTGACTTTTCAGACACCCTGTACAGGTATTTGGAAGACACCAGACATAGCGGGAGAAGGGGATCCCTTCTAGAAAGTCCCGCTCAGTCGGTGTGATAATATTGCAGTTGGAGTTACTTTAAGGAAAGTAATTAGCCCAACAGACTTTACGGGCTTGGAACATATTCTTCGCCGTTGCTAACCCCTTATCTAGGCATAATATAAATCGTATACAGCTATATCTCGCTTTCTTTGGAGACGACTTTAGGACGAAATTAGTAGTTCCTCCACAGGGGAGGAACACGATCCTCTACCCCTGTTGAGGAAGGAAGACTGACGAACCTGCTTATCGTTCCTTCGACAACCCTTGATGGAGATGCTTACCCGCAGACCAAGCCGCTGTAGTGCCCCATCCGACAATGGTGCCTGTTAGTCCCACTCCAGGAGGTGCAGAACCGGGCAAGCATATCGGGCGGATGTTGGGGGACGCCTGCCAGTCCACAGGGGTATTCAGTTTCACGAGGGCCATGTCATTGTCGTCAAATGCCTTCTCGTTGAATTGGGGGTGGATCAACACATTAGTTGGGAGCAATTCCTGCACCAAGGTCACGGCCTCTGCTGTCGTCGATGTGTCGTGCTCGCCCAGTGTGACCATGACTCGCTCAGACTTGTATTCAATAGGTCTGTTTGAGGGAAAAAAGGAGTGTTTCCTTTGAGGATAAACGAATCATGATTTTCCCATTTGCAACAACATTTGCAAGGTGATCCATATGTCCTCCATCCATGGAAAGAGAGTCATAAGTCTTAATAATAGGGCTGTAACGATGTACGGTGTTGCACTATCGGCGCCATCCGTCGGTTTGCAAGCTGCCGATGCCGATGCATAAAGGATAGGCAAAAACTTACAGGGAAAACTTACAAAAAAAATTATGTTGAGCAAATGAACGCGAAAAATATCTATAGGTTTATATTTCAGCCCTAATCTAGGTAGGAAACAGCGGATGAAAAGCGGGGGAAATGGTTGATCATTGCACCTCCTGGGGCACGAATTTTTAGCAAATAAGGCTCAGACCAGTTTTCCTTTCAACCCTTCAATCATTTCAACTTAGAAGTAAGAATGGCGTTCTGTACTAGCTGCCTTTTATAAATTTCTCGAGTTTTTTTTCCAAATAATCTCTATACTATATTTTCGAATGTTCGGGTGTGTGTCTGTCTTTCCTTTATGCACGGCTGCGCCTCTGATCCCAGTCCGATCAAACTTTGTCTGGCTTCCTCATTTGGTCCGGGAATGGTCATAGGCTAGGTGGCGTTTCAAAATTCGGACACCTCAGGGCAGGGCCGGCTCAAGGACCAAATGGCGCCCCAGACAAAGAGCGTCTTCCCCCACCCCCCCCCTCCCCCCCACCTGCCCTAGGCGGTCCCATGGGTTGTCTGCCCCTAAATTCGGCCCTGCCCCTGGGTTCTTTATATAGTGCAAATACAGAACCTGATCAATGTTCACCCGTGCAACGCCGAGTACCTCTGCTAGTTGTAAATAAAATCGAAAAGGGACGCAAAAATAAATTACAACTCAATGAAGCATGAACCAGAATGGCGTGTGCTCATACGTCTCCGTGTGGAAATCTTTGTACACCTCTTTCACAACTGCTGTCCTAGTTTTTTTTTCCGGTTTATGAATCAGGTCACTTAGAGGTAGTCTGATTTTTGTGTCCAGGTGGCTCCCAAGGGCAGCATGCGCCAAACTTCGATTTCGGCTTGTCCATTAAATTCGTGTAATCACTAAATTCGATTTTTCTCATTAAATAATGCAAGTTCTTATCCCGTAATTCGTTGAAGCCAATAGTTAGTAATGTTATACTGCATTAGCATCGAAGACTTCACCATCTATGAATTCCAAGACTTCTAACAGACATAATTGCTTAAAATAATTGTCTCAACTGGTACCGATTCTTGAACCCATGGAAACAGCGAGCAAAGAAGGGCTCATATGACCATGACTCGAAAAGAAATTCCATCAAACTGGCAGTGCCGGCTGGTAATGTAGTGTGCCGATACTTCATGTAAACTCGGCTCTCTGAAAAACTGAAGATGAGAAATCGACGCCCGTGATGGGCAGGAAACCTCTCGCCAGGACGCTAGAAAACGGACTGTCCAGACCATAGTCTGGACACGGTTCGCTGCGTCCCCGCACATCTACGTCACTAGTTGTCACTCTAGTCACGTGATTTGGATTGGCCAATCGTGAGGTCAGCATCATTCGTTCAATCCGTCGGAGAGAACGAACCATTGATAGAGAAGCAGCTAACTAGGGGGATTGTGCAATTTGTGATAATAGCATGCAACTAGACATTAGTGTAGCTCAATACAGTTGTAGATACAAGCGATCATTAATATATTAATATATACAGGTGACTGTATATATTAATATATTAGCTCTGAACCATGCGCAATTCATCGCAATGCATTGCAGTTCTTTCTCTGAAATGGCGGTAATTGCAGCAGTGATGTCCTTTAACTGATCAATTGTTCTTGGATTGTTCTGTTACACTTTACCCTTAATGTTCTCCCACAAGTGAAAATCACATGTACTCAAATCGTAGTCAAGATACTCTTTGGCTGCCGTGCATGCGATATTAGGCGAAGATTGCACCGTTTCAATAGTTCGCTAACCTCCACGATCGCACGATTCGAGTACATGTGATTTTTACTTGTGAGGGAACCTTAAGGGTTAAGAGTACCAGAACAATCCAAAAACAATTGATCAGTTGAAGGACATCACCGCTGCAATTACCGCCATTTCCAAGAAAGAACTGCAATGGGTTGCGCTGAATATACTGCACATGGTTCAGAAATGTATTGCCGCAGAGGGACATCATTTCCAGCACATCCTGTAATGTTGTATCCCTATCAGTATGGCATGTATACGTACTGTAAGTACTCTTGTCATAAATAATAATAGTAATAAAATGATAATAATAATAATGATCGCTCAGGCATCTTCACATACATACATATATGCGGGGCCTCTATTTAGCCGCGCCACCCTGTATAAGCTTATATTACCATTCTAATTTAATTTCAAAGCTTCAACGCCTAACAGCAGAAACAGTCTGGATAGGGTGTCGTTTCAAACTTGCAGTCTCAATCTCCTGAAGACGCTGCATAAAAATTTCTGGGATTTTATGTTCACCGTACTTCCTCTTTTAGCTTTCTTCAGTCTTGCCCCTTTTCTGCCGTCTAACTTCCCATAGTCTAGCCATTCACTTTGTCAGATTTGGTTCGCGAGCGGGGTTTTCCCCCCGTCGCCTAGATTGGTTTGGGTGAAAATGGCACCATAGTAAATCCCGTTTAAATCTGTGCGCTTTGGTTGAAAGCAGCCTACAGCCGTACCAGACATTCGCCTAATAAGCTTTCAATTAATCGTCGGACACGATATTATATATATATACGATATAACACATTCTTTCTAAAATGTATCATCCCTTTGATAAAATTCGATGTACATCTCAATACTTTAATTGACCTTTACGACATTCAAGGTCAGTCAAAGAAAATGTTCACATCTGAGAATGATTACCAGTGGCTAACAATACTTTCCCGACTATCATGTTTTTATCACAACGTGCACATACTTCTGAAACGTGGGCTTATCTGTTTCACTAAAAGAAAATACAGTATGAAACTGCAATGGGACTTTTCCAGATCTTGGTTCATTTTATACATGCACATGTGTAAAAGTCAAAACACTGAATGGATGGTTGGACTTACGGCAGCCAGAAGCAGTGAGCTGCAGTGAGGAGGTATCGATCGTTGATCAAGGTGGCTCCGCATTCATCGGTCACGACTTCCGAATTATTTTGGAGAGTCAATATAACAGTGAGTTTAGCCATCCAGGGATATTTCCCGGGATAGTCGACTTCCTTGCCTCCGAGGATTCGGTCTAGCAGGGTTCCCCGCAGACTTCCGGGCAAAAACGCAGAACGGCTTGGGGGCACGCCAAGTTTTCCACACGCTGCCGAATGATAACGGACAAGGTTCACAGTGCATTTTCGGGAGTTTTTAAGATTTAGAGTTGACCAAAAAAAAGAGAGCTATTTGAAATTTTGTTATAAAATCCATCAATTTGAACGGATTGACTTGAACATTTTAATGGAACGTCACCTAATATAATTTTGAAGAGCTGGTAACATTTCATACGCCTGCGACAAACCACCCTTGAGTTATGGTAGATTTTCTCAAAATCATAAAATTTCCGAGTAATAAGATACGTTACTGCCGTTGCGAGGTGTGAATCCACATTAGATCTTTGCTTAAAAAGTCTGTTCCCGTAGACGGATCATTGTGAAAACTTACCATGACGTTGCCAGAAGCATGTTTTTAACAACCAATGCCAATGTGAATTCAAGTCTCGCAACGGCAGCCACATGCTTGATCCTTCAGAATTGTGACAATTTCGACAAAATCTGCCATAACTCAAGAATTCAGGGCTAATGAAATTTCAACAGCTCTTGGAGGACATATTAGGCAGTCTTTACTTAAATGTTCAAGTGAATCCGTTCAAACATATGGATTTTATAGAAACATTTCGAGCAGCTTACTAATTTCTTAGCCAACCCTGCAAATATAAAAAAACTCCACTCCTTTCCTATGGGAAAACTGATCGAGCTGTCTTCATCACTCAAGTCGATTACACATGCACTGATTATATGCGCCTTTAACGAAAGGAAATTCCAGGACGTTGAACCCTGATTTCCACGTTTCTCATACATTACCAAGAGCAGCATTGAGAACCAAGACCAGATTTGCCGCTTTTTCTTCTCATTTGGCAGCAGCATAAAGCGAATTCTTTCCCCATATGAAAACAGGAGTTTTATTATTATTTTTTTTTAAGCAGTTCATATGCTACCCACTGCAAGCAGCTTGACGATTCGAGCTTGAGAATGGACGTCGCCTGTTGAAGTCCTGTCTCCGTTCGCCCCCACCTGAAACATGCGAATAAGGATTGCCCATTCCTCGTGGATTTCAATACAACTTTCTTTCATAATTTATTTGCCCGGTCCTCGGAAAAAGGCGGACATCAAGGCTGTTATTCTTCATTCTCTCGACACCGTCGCCTGTTCAGCCATCAACCACAACCACCAAGGAACCCCAGATGCTCCACGTATTTCCAGAATCTCTACGGGCTTCCAAAGATCACACAAAAGTTCCTAGGTACGAACTCGAACACTCACCACCACACACAACGTTGCATCGGACGTTCGGAGCGGACCGAGTGGGACCGACCGTGTACAGCATGGCATTCAGAGTCCTCCCAACGTGCATCGATGATCTCAGCAGCCCTACGAACTCGAACACTCACCACCACACACAACGTTGCATCGGACGTTCGGGGCGGACCGAGTGGGACCGACCGTGTACAGCATGGCATTCAGAGTCCTCCCAACGTGCATCGGTGATCTCAGCAGCCCCTCATTACCGCACATACTGACGAAACAAAATTCTCAATGGCTATGCCTCACAAGACCCAGTATTTAATACATAATTATGAAAGGACTGAAGTGATATGAAAGTCTTCACTTTAAAATAGGCTTCCACGAGAACTTGGGGCTTTCATTTACAGGGGCTTTCACCAATAATTGCCCGGAAGCCATTCGTATGATTATTATTCATATTAACCCTGTCTCATTTAAGAAAAACCTCCTTTTTTCCCCCTCTCCTTCCCCAACCCCCACCACTCAGCCCAAGCAAGAAGGCTTTTCTCAAATGAGACAGGGTTAGAGTCGTATGCTGGCTATACCTCTTTCCGTTGATGACAAAATCAGCGTTTCTGCATCCTCGAGAATCGGCGAGGTCAAGTTTGGAACAGCTCACGCTCATGTCCGTTGGACACTGAAACATACATCGAACATTCCGGACGACTCTAAGAAAGGTAAGTGAAATTTAAAAAAAAGATGGAAGTATGGAAACATACCGTGAAACGGTATCTGCAAGATTCTACAAAGCCGTTTCCGCCGGCAGACAGAGAGTCCCTTAGGTCGTAGGCTTCAGGTAGCCTTTCTACGAACGAGCTTTATGTTCCGCATAGGTGGAGTCGATGTCTTCCAGAGTTTAGTCTTAAACAACCCAGACTTAATTTTAATACAATTATAATTAGATAAGAGGCACTTAGTTTGACTATTTGCTGTTCTCAAATTATTTAGATATATTAAGCCTGAAATTCCTATTTTGATATGGGTCACTTAATTTATTTTCCAGAGGTGTCATTTGCGGTTCACCTTGAGAATCAAAATAAGAAAATGATCGCGTGAGTCCGCATGGTATAAATATCAAAATCATGTGCTCATAAATTAACAATAGAATTCTTTGCGAATCCCCGAAGACAATTTCCACATTAATCTCCTTCCCCGGTCAATACATGGCAACCCAGTGAAGGCGACAACGAAAACCCTGTGATTGACTTCCATCTATCGTCTCATGAACTTGTTAAAAAGCAAAAAAGGCAAACATCAACGACGCTAGCACACGATTATAGACAGATATTAGCAGTAAAAAGAAAATGAAAAAATACATGCTCACCGCCTGGCGATAAGGAATTCTGCGGCATCGCCCCACACTGTAGAGAAAGGGACAAGTGACGAACGGCATGAATCACAAGGAATATCTTTTCAGGCATTCATCTTTCCTTCACCGACACTCCCCCCCCCCCCCCATCGACTCCATGTTGATCGA